>VZTQ01003063.1:254016-286014 GCA_013400755.1 Pelecanoides urinatrix | reverse complement strand
TCATCCGGAGCTGGCTGCGGGCACGGCGGGCGGCTCCCCCCGGCTGCCCGGCCCCGGGGCTGGCTGGCTGGGAAGGTGATGCACAGGAAATTTTAACGACAGAAAGCCCGCGAATGAGAAAAGGGTGAGATGAACAGAAAAAGTCTGTGAAACTCCAAGCGTAACCCTCACTACTTGCGCGATGCCTCTTAAACTGGAAAGAACGAGAAGTGCAATGAGAATAAAATACTCTCCCTTGTCGGGAGCGAGGGGCTTGTCTTGAGTGGAACCACATCCACTGTGGTTCTTATCTTCTCTTTAATGCGATTCTTCCTTTCGCTCGTTTTTTTCAGCGCTCCCACAAACCACCGCCATATTTAAAAGAGCTTTTAATGAAAAAGTTACTATTGTTCTGTCTTTTTTCTGGACATCGATAACATAAACTCAGTTCTCCTGACAGCATCTCCCTGATGTGATTAACTTTTCTTGGCTTGAAAGTTGTAGCAGGAGGATTTTGGAGGCAGACATTCAAATGAATGAAAAGGAAGCAAAAAGTTCACAGCCTCCAAGAGTCCAGAGTTCTGCATTTGAACCTCCAGTCCAGTTCATCTCTCTTCCAAAGCCCAGCGTAACATTTGGATTTCTTTCTAGAGAGCTGACAAAGTTCTTAAAAATACCAACTGTGCGCGTCTGTACCCTATGAAACTCCAAATATCAACAGTTTCTTTTTAAGTATGTATCTTGTTTCCCTTCTGTCTTCTTTTAGCTCACGCTACGTTTTCACTTTTCACAGTACTGCTTCCCAGCACAGGCTTGAACTACGCTCTGCAAAACCAGGATTCATACAATTTTAAACCAGGATGCCGATAGGAGTTTATACGGAATCTCATCTCACGTTTCTTCTTGAGGCCTCGTCCACCGCTACCCCTCGCTGCATGCATTTACTTCTCCTCCTTGGAAAAAATACGGCAGCAGCCATTACACGATGTGCTTAACTGGCATTAGCGGAACTGGGTGGTGTTTTACTCATCGATGATACAGTCAAGGGAAGATGCCCGTCGGGTGGCCCAAGTGATCAGAGTTTTGTGTCCTGGTGACAAGAAACCAAACTGAAAATCACCTATCCATTACCTCTCATAAAATGCGGTTGCTTTCTTTTTGCTTTTCTGCTTTTTCATACCATTCTTTCTTCATTGACTTGCGTTGAGCACAAAGCTCCAGGAGAAAGCACGTGGAACGTATGAATCATAAAGAAAACAGTGTGTCCCTGCAGTCGGATGTCTCACCAGCACCTCTCCCCTCTGCGGGGCTGCAGCAGAAGAGCCGAAGCACGAGGTCCCGCTGCAAACGGAGCTGCTGGTGCCGAGAGGCCGTTGTGCCGACCTCCCTGCTCCCGCGGGCAGGGGATGATGTGAAGGAAAGTACGGAGTCATCAGTTCTCTGCGGGGAGGGGGTGTCTGCCCGTCTGCAAACGGAGCTGGGGAAAGCACCAGCAGCAGTTGGCAGCAGAAGGCGTGATGTTTGTGACAGTGGCCGGCACTTGGAGCGAAGCAGGGGAGGGCGAGGAAAGAGGCCGTAACAAAATGGTGTTAGTGGTTGTGGCGTAACCCCTCGCACCGCAGGCGAAGCTGCGCTGCCTGAGCTCCACCAGCAGCAGCCATGCTGGTCCAGTAGCCCGGCTTCCCCGGGGTGAAGCCCATACCATCAGCTGAGCGTACGCCAAGGCGGAGTGTAAAGGCAAGAGCCACGGCAGCTTGTTGACCGACCACTTCAGGGGATACCTGCTGCCTCGGCGGAGCTTGTTTGCAGGAGGAGAATTGCAAATTCTCTCCTAGCAGAGCTTTGCTGCCAGCAGCAGATGCTGGTGGTCCCAGTAAGGGAGGCAGGGAGGGCTTCTCTCACCCGTGGGACACGGGGCACTGCTGTTATCTCGCCGTCTTGTTTCTGCAGTGATAGAAAGCTGAAAGGAATCTCCGTTGGTAGAGGCGCTCAGCGTATTGAGGTCAAGATGCTTTCTGCTTCAACCCACCCTCATAACACGATGAATGCTGGAATAAGGAAAAAGAGTAAAGAACGTGGACTTTCCTTATAGGTAGTGAAAATAAAATGGATGTAAATGATGTAATGAAATGTGAAGGTATACCATCGTGGTAACTCATGCTCAGCTTCTGGAAGTGAAAGACGAAATACTTCACCTGGGATCACAAATGCACATCAAAGGAGAATTCTAAGGCAAAGCAAAACAAAACAGAAGACCAGGAATGGCTTATTCAGCCATTGTGTCCATTGGCTTTGTAAGGAAAAAAAATGGCTATCCAAAAATGTAAGAAGTTTCAAATGGTGAAAAGCTGCATCTTTTTGAAATATTTTAATGAGAATCAGAGAACTTAAAGCTGATGATGGAAGAAGGCTGGAGCCCAGTCAGAAAATATGTGAGTGCTAATGTTAAAAATACCACTGGAGGAAACAGAGTTTAAACTCAAAAGTGAAATCAGCAGGTGCAGCCCTTACACTCTCTGGTTTTGTCAGGTTGTAGGTCTGGAAATAACCTTGAGAGAGAAGAATTGTGAAGGAATGGTGGTGAGTCATCAACGTCGAAATGATAAGAGGGGCAGATCGCTGGGAGTTACTTACTGGGGACTTAAAAACCCATCCAAGAGACTGTGAGCGTATCCAAAACCCCTGCTGTGGTTGTCATCAGTGGTCAGTCGGGAAGGAGCCATGTTTGTTTATTTAATGTATTTCCTCCGTAACATTCTCTGAAGTTCTTGATTTTACCACATTGTCCAGTCCAGCTTGGGAAGAGCTGTTGTGATAGTGTTTGCATCCCCGCTCTTTCAAAGGTATGCTGCGATTTTTGGTCTTCAGTTTGTGTTCAACTTAATTCCATTTTCTTGTGTCAGCAAAGACAAACAGCTATGAAAAAAGATCAAATATTTTTTTCTGCCTGCTTGAAGACCTCAGAGGTTCATAGACTGCTTTCAGACTGGCATCTCTTCCCCAGTAGAAGGGTCACTCCTTCCAGCCTGCTCTTTTTTTTTTTAATTTCTCTGAATATCTGTTGGTTTCTCTCTCTGGTTTTGGTGATGAGGTTCCAGCAGAGAGTACAGTTTCTAGATCTGATTGTACCAGGGACCACACAGGCAAAGCTGTGCAGCAGCCTTGCATTACATGAGAGGTCCCTGGCCCCGCCGTGATCTTACTGCCCAAACTGCAGCCGCATTTTGTTGCAATTTCATATTTCGGCTGTGGTTTTTTTGCTGCCAACCCTCCATCATTGGCCACTCTCCCTATGGAGGAGAAGGTCTCTGGTTCTTGGGTGCTGCGCTTGAGTCGCTGATTTAAACCATTGATAACCAGGACAGCAGGGAAGGACCTTCTCAACAGCAGGGCCACCGCGGACAGATGAGGACAGGGACTCCTGGAGCAGCCAGAGCCGGCCAGACCGGCAACACCAACATGCGACACACCAGCCCTCTGCGGGCACCCAGCACCAACACCAAAGCTCGAGAAGCTCAGAGAAGGTGACGCTAATTCAGTGTTGAATCTAGGAATAAACGCAACCTGTTGGTATTTGGAATTACGATCAGTCCTTTGTTCCAATTTACTTCGCAGGGCCGTGATTCCCGTCAGCGCTATGGAAGAGGTGGGACCACTGGACGTGGTTGAGGGGACACACCAGCTCGGGCAGCTGAATGTCACACCACGGCCCCGGCACAGGCCGCTCCGCTTCCAGGAACCGAGCTTGGTCTGCTCATTCCCGCTGCCTTTCTTGCTTTACCTTCTTTAATGACTTTAATGACTGCTCAGATGTTCCAGTTCCTTGCAACCCAGACAGCGGAGTTTTGGGCCACGGCACTATCATAATATTGAAGTTACTGCTATGGCCGTAGAATGGGCACTAAATCATTGCGTGTCTGTCTTCAATATTGCAGGTAGTCTGCGCGCTGGCTCTCTTAGTTTTACATCTGCCGTGTATGCCAGCGATCCTCATTGAATTTGCCTCAACCCAGCAGGATGAGGTCCATTAGTTTGGTAAATGCAATGGCTGTGTCTCCTCTTGAGCGCACAACTGCTGGATTTGAGGGGAGAGCGTGGGTCCAGCAGTGCCGTTCTAGAAAATCCTATAGACGATGTGCGAGACACAGCGTCACCTGCATCCTTTAAGAGGTTAAGAATTGTGGGTTTTTCTAATATTCTTGTGGCAACATTAATTCCTCTCTGTTAAGGAAAGACTTGGCTGGTTCGGTAAGCAGCAATCCTGAAATCTCCTTTAACAGGTCACTTCTATAGTTGGTTTTCTATTCATTGTGTTCAATGCTTGCTTTGATCTTTTATCCAAACCCTGCTCCCGCTGCTTTACAAGTGGTATTTTCATGGGATTTGACATTCAGTGGAGCTGACATTCAGCGAAGCCAGCCAAGACACAAACCACAGCCTCACTTCTCACATCCTCTTCTACGAAATGCAGGTTTGCTTTCAGTCTCTGCTCTTGTGCTCAGCCCTCCCACCCTGCGAGTAACCCCTCCGCTTCCCTCTTACAGAATTCATCCTCCTGAAGGCTGAGGAATGTCGGGGGCTATACCAAATGGCATCATTTTTAATGACTATCCCTACTTTCGTTGTGCGGCTGTTTTACCCGCTGTCATTTCTCCGTTGCTGCATTTTCAGAAGGTTTTGCTGATCCAGGCATTTATTTGCAGCTTTGCACACAAGTGTTGGTCACAGCCCAGGTTTGATCTTTCGCCTGTGCATTCAGAAATCCCCGGAGGTCTGCTGTTGTTATTTAGCTTTGTGAAACGTTGACGTTTTCAATCCCATTTTAGTCTCTGCAGCGTATTTGCTTGCCACTAAATCTCTTCACAGTTTACTGACAATGAAGTGCTTACAAACCTTTCAGCAGAATAAATGCATGTGCAGAAGAAAAGCGAGCAGCACAAGGTTACTCAGAAAACATTTCTGTTATCTTCATTTTCCTGTACCGTTCCCGTTACCAAACACCACACGGTGCTTTTGGACTTCAGACCCTGAGGCTTTCCCAGAGGTAGCAATTGTTGCTGCCCAGACTGTGTGGATAAGAAAGAGAGGCAAAGTGACTTGGTGAAGGTCTGTGACTAAGCTGAGACTAAAACCCAGCTCTCCTGGGCTTCAAACGCTAAACCAGAAGTAACGCTATGTCCTCCTGCAAAAAGCATGGTAATGGTGGCAGAGCAGCAGCACAAATGATTTAAAATCCATAGAATCATAGAATCATAGAATCACTAAGGTTGGAAAAGACCTCTAAGGTCATCGAGTCCAACCGTCAGCCCAACCCCCCCATGCCCACTAAACCATGTCCCCAAGCGCCTCATCTCCACGTCTTTTAAATCCCTCCAGGGATGGGGACTCCACCACTGCCCTGGGCAGCCTGGGCCAAGGCCTGACCACTCTTGCAGGAAAGAAATTTCTCCTCATGTCCAACCTAAACCTCCCCTGGCACAACTTGAGGCCGTTTCCTCTCGTCCCATCGCTGTTACTTGGCAGAAGAGACCGACCCCCCCTCGCTCCAACCTCCCTTCAGGCAGTTGCAGAGCGCGATGAGGTCTCCCCTCAGCCTCCTCTTCTCCAGGCTGAACACCCCCAGTTCCCTCAGCCGCTCCCCATCAGACTTGTGCTCCAGGCCCTTCCCCAGCTCCGTTGCCCTTCTCTGGACACGCTCCAGCCCCTCCATGTCCTTCTTGTCGTGAGGGGCCCAAAACTGAACCCAGGATTCGAGGTGCGGCCTCCCCAGTGCCCAGTACAGGGGCACGATCCCCTCCCTGCTCCTGCTGGCCACATTATTGTAGCTGTTGATGCATATTTAATGCATAATCTACTACCTGTTAAGTTTATTTATTAAAAAAAATTTATTATGCATTTATTATTATTTATTATGCATTTATTATGCATTTTTAAACTAATTTTCAAGCATACTTTTGGAAGGGGGATGGTAAGCAACAGGAGCCAAAGGGAGCGTGTCCCCGGCTGATCTGCGCTCCGGCTGAGCGGAGGGCTTGCGCCCGAGCAAGATTGCGAGCTCCCGCTGATACACCCTGTACTGATGCTATGGGATGGGGATAAGTGCAGGCAGCGAACGGCTCTGCTCTCCTCCGAGCCTGCTGAAGCTTTGAGGAGACTACACCCAACTTCTTATTTCTTTTAAATTTGTTCTCTCCTTCCATTTATGTAAAAAGATCCTTTTTACTGCGGTTGTGTTAGACCTGTGAATAGCAACGAGACACAGCGTCGTGGTGCATCTCTGTGGGTCATGAGCGCTGTGATATTTAATTCCACCGCACTCAGCGGAGCGGGCAGCTGCCGGCTCGCTCCGATACTCCTCCGGCTGGGCTCGTCCCCGGGCTGGTGAGGGACGTCTCTGTCCGGGGGACACCAAGCTCAAGGGACATGGGCTCACCGCTCCTTTCCATCAAGGGACACGGGGTCACCACTTCCACGCACCAAAACTTCGACAGCAGCCGCTTTCTCCCTGGTACTCATTGGGCACCAAAAGAAAATGTCTTGTCGTAAAATAATTACGTACAGGTTTCTCTTGCATGGGATAACGTACAGATGAGTTTGCAACCTCGCGCAGGCTGAGGGAGCGTCACACGAGAGACCAACGCTGCTTGCTGCATGCTCTCTGTGGGTAGAGACATTGTTCAGCGTATACTTCCTTTACGTGCCTCCAAGGTATATAACCCCACGTTGCAGTGAAGCTGAACAACCCATGAGACTCATTGCTAAACTGATAAATAACCTGTGGAAATTACCGGCACAAGATACGGCTGCCAACAATATAACCAAACTTAGAAAAAGGTTTAGAAAATACTAATATCAAGAATTAGAGAGCATATAATATTTGAGGGAGGGAGTGAGCCCTGAGCTGTTAAAATAAATGTACTGAGAGCTATATCATGATTTGATTCAAAACACTGGGCCACCCATACATTCGAGGGTTGCTCGCTATGAGGATCTCGGCGTTGGACTTGCACGCCCATCGTTCGATCCCCGCCACTCGGCATGCTGGTTTACATCCCTAAATACCGCACTCGGTGGAAGGAAGGCACAGGCGGGATGCAAAGGGCTTTCCGAGGGCAAAGCAGGCAAAGACAAACAGCAGAGCGAAAAGCACGTCCGACAAGTAAAAATCTGGATCCGAGGACACGATGTGGCATCAGGGTATTGGACCGTTATCAAAATTCCTGCTTTCTTCACGCACCTGTCAATCTACCCACGGATGTGTTCACTGCCAGAGGCGAGCACCGCAGGTATCCATCCCAGACCAAGGCTGTCACCGCTTTTAAACCGTTGGTAGATACGAGCACTGTCCAAAGGGGTTAGAAGGGAAGGAGAGGGGGAGCTGTATTGTATGTTAGAATAGAACAGTTCGGTCAGAATATATATATATATATTGGTCTCTTTTCCCAAGTAACAGCGATAGGAGGAGAGGAAACGGCTTCAAGTTGTGCCAGGGGAGGTTTAGGTTGGACATGAGGAAAAAATTCTTTCCTGCAAGAATGGTCAGGCCTTGGCAGAGGCTGCCCAGGGCAGTGGTGGAGTCCCCATCCCTGGAGGGATTTAAAAGACGTGGAGATGAGGCGCTTGGGGACATGGTTTAGTGGGCATGGGGGGGTTGGATTGACGGTTGGACTCGATGACCTTAGAGGGCTTTTCCAACCTTAATGATTCTCTATACACACACACACATATATATACAGACATATATTTTTGCCCTTCTCTTTCCATTTTCTCCAGTAACTAGCCCAGATGCATCCATGCACCCACGTAAAGGAGAAATATTTCCTTCGGCCCCCAAGAAATCAGTGGGCGCTTTGCCACGGATGGAGCACGCGTGCGTGGTGAGAGCGGGGCGACGGTTCTTGCCCGCAGGGCTGCACGCTGAGAGCTGCCGAGGAGGAGAGGAGCTGTGCTCCTCTGGCCACAGACGTATTTGCAGGTGTCCATCCCGGAGCGATGGGTGGATATGACTGGAAATGGTGGCTGGAAATTCAGCCAGCAGGCACCTGAGAGGTAAGACCAGGCTTTCAGCCTTGTTTGCTGACAAGGCGAGCGTTGGCAGCCCCGGGGTTTGGTAGTTCAGGCGATACAGGCAGCGCGAGTCTCAGGATGTGGACATTGAAAAAAAAACCTTTCCCCATCTCACATTTGGGCTGCTGATAGTATGTGGCTGTTCTTTTACAATTTCCTTCCTGCACAGGCAGCAATCACTAATTTTAGACTCGCTTACATGTAAGAGTCGCATTTCTGGCTTGGAAACAGTTTGCTGCTTCTAAAGAATCCTACCCCGTCTTGCCAGGTAACTACTGCTCTGTAAATTGAAGCCGCAGATTTCTTGGGCTGTTAAAAGGAAAGAAGCACAACGCACACCAGGTTGGTTTGAAGGTATCCAGGGGTAAAGAACAAAATCGATCCATTAGCGCAACAGAAACGCATGCAGTGCCTAGCAAAAATGGAAAGAAAGATTGTAATCTTCAGGTTTAGCAGTTCTACTGCAAAGAGTGATTTCATACCAGTGGATAACTCTAGATAGGCCATTGTATTTCGGTTAGCATTTACATTAGCTTTGTAGCTTCTACGTCTTACAAAAATTTGTCAAGCCTTGCTCTTACCATTTTACAGATTTTGGTTTAGTAACAGTCAGACGATCCTTTTGCTTAACAACGTGTTAACGTTGTTCTTACCAGACACATCCCCTGCAAACATTCCCAGCGCCGTCACCCAGCACCCTACGAGCTGCACAGGCTCCTCAGCAGGCAGGAATCCCACAGACGGGTCCGCACTTCAAAGGCTTTTCATGCTACTCATAGAATCATAGAATCATGGAATCATGGAATCACTAAGGTTGGAAAAGACCTCTAAGGTCATCGAGTCCAACCGTCAACCCAACCCCCCCATGCCCACTAAACCATGTCCGCAAGCGCCTCATCTCCACGTCTTTTAAATCCCTCCAGGGCTGGGGACTCCACCACTGCCCTGGGCAGCCTGGGCAGCCAAGGCTTGAAAACCCTTTGGGTGAAGAAATTTCTCCTAATGTCCAACCTAAACCTCCCTTGGCACAACTTGAGGCCGTTTCCTCTTGTCCCATCGCTGTTCCTTGGCAGAAGCGACCGACCCCCCCTCGCTCCAACCTCCCTTCAGGCAGTTGCCGAGCGCGATGAGGCCTCCCCGCAGCCTCCTCGTCTCCAGGCTGAACACCCCCAGTTCCCTCCGCCGCTCCTCATCAGACTCGTGCTCCAGGCCCTTCCCCACTCCCTGCGGATGGAGACTCAAAGCTCTACGCAGACACGACGGGGTTCTTGCGAGCACGCCAGGCTGCTGGCAGGGTGTATTTAAGCCCCTGGTCCCTCTTGTTAGCGATGGGGGGCAACGGGTGCTCTTTGCCCTTTCGGCTGGTGCAAGGCGGGGAAGGCACCTCCTGCAGCCGGCTGCCTCTAACGGGAGATTTTCATGCAGAGCTTCCACGCGCTGCTGTAGACAGCCCCAAAACAGCACGTCTGCGAGCCGGAGGAGCGTGCATAGGTGTGCATGGGCGTGCATGGGTGTGCACGGGCGTGCATGGGTGTTCATTGGCGTGCACAGGCATGCGTGGGCATGCACGGGTGTGCATGGGTGTTCACGGGCATGCACAGGCATGCATGGGTGTGTATAGATGTGCATGGGCATGCATAGGTGTGCATGGGCGTGCATGGGCGTGCATGGGTGTGCACGGGTGTTCATTGGCATGCACAGGCATGCGTGGGTGTGGAGGGGTGGGNGGTGCGCACAGGTGTTCATGGGCATGCATAGGTGTGCATGGGTGTGCATAGGTGTGCATAGGCGTGCATAGGTGTGCATGGGCATGCACGGGTGCGCACAGGTGTTCATTGGCATGCACAGGCATGCGTAGGTGTGTATAGGTGTGCATGGATGTGCCTGGCCGTGCATAGGTGTGCATGGGTGTGCATGGGCATGCACAGGTGCGCATGGGTGTTCATTGGCATGTATGGGCATGCATAGGTGTGCATAGGTGTGCCTGGGTGTGCATAGGTGTGCCTGGGTGTGCAGAGGCATGCATGGGTGTGCATAGGTGTGCATGGGCGTGCATGGGTGTGCATGGGTGTGCATAGGCGTGCATGGGCATGCATAGGTGTGCATGGGCGTGCATAGGTGTGCATAGGTGTGCCTGGGTGTGCATAGGTGTGCCCGGGCGTGCATAGGCGTGCATGGGCGTGCATAGGCGTGCATGGGTGTGCATAGGTGTGCATGGGTGTGCGTAGGTGTGCATGGGCGTGCGGCTCTGGCACCAGCACCCGTCCCCACGCTAGCCACACGCAGTGTCACCTCCGCCGGCTGCAGCTCCAGACCAAAACCAGATGGTCTCTGCTGGGACATGAGGTAGGAGAAGAGGAGAAGCAGAGCAAACCTCGTGGAGAGCATTTTCCAGAGTATCAGGAACTTCTTTTACGCTTGTATTCCTTAAAAGCATTTGGAGCGTTTCCTTAAAAAGGTGTGGGTGACCAGCGAATAGATACGTAATCCAACCTCTCGCATTTCCAGGGAGTTTCTGGTTGCTTTAGGAACATTTTGCAGGACCAACCTTTTAAAGGATTTCACGACCGCTCAGCAGGAAGGAGACTCCTGGAGTTCATTTTCTGTATTTCAGAAGACCCGAATTCCCTGCCATGTGCCAAATAAACGCCGTTTCGCTGTGCCACGTTCTGCCTCGCACATCAAGGCTGAGGCGCTGACAAGCTGCTGTGAGGAGGTGACAAATCCATCACCCAAAGTGAAGAATCTGCCCAGTGACCAATTTAGAGAGACTTTAAATCAGCCGGGCGGATGATGAAGGCTTGTTGTTACCTGATGTGGGTTTTATTATTGAATGGGAGGGAAAAAGAAATTGGGTTATTCTGTCATACAGAAAAGATTTCATGTTCTTGGTACCCATGTCTGCTGTGCGATACAGAAATCCTCCTCGCTGTAGTGTCTCTTCATTAGGAGTGATCCCAAGACGTCTTCCACAATTCCGTCAGGATGTCTAAGGGACTGTTTTATCCATCTTAACTGCAATCAGCTCCGGGGATGGAATGCTCCAAATATTTAACAAAAGAAGGATTTTGAATAATAATTGAAGCATATTGCATCCTGCAAAACCCACCTGCTTCGTATTCCAGTTCTTACAGGAATCCGAGTTTATGCTTTTATGCCCATGAAAATATGAGGTAAGTTTAAAATCGTGATTTACTGGCCAGAGCATTCCAGGCAGCCATGAGTATTCGTAGTCGATGAAGAGGATGAATTTCAGATTTGGAGTTTTGCTCCAGTTCCGCTCTTTGCAATCGCGAAGGCTGATACTTGCCATGGTCATCGCTTCGGTTCTTTTACCGCAATTACAATTTCTTTCAAAATAATCTTCCGAGGCTTTGCGGAAAGCAAGTCTTTATATCCACCGACTCCCCGTTCATGGCTCTCAGGCAGGAGACCAGCTCATCAGGGACCAGCGTTTGCTCTTGGACATCGCCGGCCAGCCCTTGTCCCCACTGGTTCTCCAGGAGGGAGCCGTGTCCCCCCTGGGCTGAGCCGAACGTCTGGCTTTGCCCGCTCCGGCTGGTGTTTAAGATGAGGTTGATCTTCTCCAGCAGACAGATGTGGTGTCCCCCGCCGTCCCCGTCCCACAGCTGGGGGACGGGGCTGGTGTAGTCTCTGAAGAAGACGTTTGTCTCCGCTTCTGGGAGGGCTGCGGGGGGCTGTGTTTGGTAAATGTTGGCAGCTACGTACCCCAGCGGGTTCTCGTCGGACGCCTGAGGTTTGTAGTCGCTGATCTGCTCCGGGGCCGTGATGCCGGCAGGTGCTGTCCTCCCCGGGCGCTCCCCGTCCTCGGGGACCTCTCTGCTGGGCTTCCTTCTGGTGGCCACGTTCTTGTACTCCTCGTGCGCCGGCACCTCCTCGACTTCCATAACTGTGGGGTCACCAGTGTCCAAGAACGGCTGACAGAAACTGTTCCTCGTGAAATCGCTCTTTTCCTGGAAAAAAACAAATGATGAGCGTAGTAACAAACTGGCAAGCGTTACCAAGGGGAGAGATCTCATTAGAGCATCCCAAGGAAGAAATGGAGCAATGACTTCTTGTCTTCATCTCGCCTTCCTTCCCACCTCTCTCACCCGATCCCCCCTGCGAAAGGGACCACAGCGAGGTGGACGAGAGAAGAGGGGGAGCGGCTGTGCACGTCTCCGCGCGTCCGCACGCACTTCAAGGGCAGCTTGAGTCAACTAAATAAAGCGTATATTGAAGCAAGGTTTAAAGACCTCAGCTAAGCTGGGCTCCCCATGCACCTTGCAAATGCCTGGGAAATGATTCCTGATCGGTTCCTGATCCCTTAGAGCTTAAACCTCTTCCCATCCCTGCTTCTCACAGCTCCAGAGTGAGTTTTAATCTAAAGGGAGACAAGTGAAGAAAAGCTGGGGGATAATGATGCAATTACCTGGAGCGACTTTACCACGTTGCTGTTTTCCATGTGGGGAAAGTCTTCAAACAGCCATTTTGGCAAAAGCGACACAACGGCGGCATTAATTCTTTACCAAAAAGAAAAAATAAACCCCAAAATGTTAGTCCATTTTATTAGTCGCTTGTTCGTGCCGGGTGAAGCTGTCCCCTGGCTGGAGGGGAACACGAGTGCATCCGTCCTTCACGGATGGTTGGAAGCCCCAGGTTTACCCCGTACGGGTGGGTTCCCCCGTTGGAACTCTAGCTCTTCATCTTTCAACCTTATTCCTCTGGGTTTGATTCTGGAAGCTAAATTACTCTCGTTAAATCCCTTATGAAAAGCTTGTCTGTATGTGAAAATGTTCCTAAACTGGGGGCTGGGGGGGAGAACCAAGCTGTGTGTATGAACCAGAGGCAGCCTGTGTGTCCTGAACTGGTGAAATCAAATACACAGCAGTAATGAAAGTTGATTTTCCTACAGCCAAAGCTGCTGCAGAAATGAAAATCATTCTCAAGAGATTTTCCTTTCGCTGAGCTTTGCTGACGTTCTGGTGCATTGCTGCGCTCCTGGGCAAACGGGCAGTCCCTGTTGCTGCTGAAATGCTTGTGTTGCACAATTACATCGAGAGCAGAAGAATTAGGCTGGGTTCGGAACCGAAAGAGGCAGCCCCTCGACATCCTCGAGCCCCGGGTCTCCTCTCCCGCATCTCTTGGTTTGTTGGGAAGATCCAGCCGGTGGCCCTGCGCCACGGAGGTCACCCCTTCCCATGGATTTGTGTCGGGGACAGCAACGCCTGGACTCCTGGACATCCCTATCCCAGTTAAACAGCAAACTGGGACAGGAGGAGCACTGGTTTGTGAGGGTGCCTAGTGACCGGCACTCAGGGTTAAAAACCAGTATTAAGATTCTCCCTGTTGAGTTTTTTCCGCTGTTGCACTCTCCAGTCTCTGCCTGTCCCTCGGGGTCCAGGGGCTGCAGCATCCCCTCCTCAGCGTACCAAGTCCCAAGATAAGACTTACCTGCAGAGGCTGTGTTTTTCTAGACCGTATATCTGCGTAATAATACATTGCATGTCCCTAAGTCTGGCCTTGACAGAGGAGTGATTTTTACTTTTTTTGTTGGTCTCTGCCTTACTGTAAAGCGCATAGATGTCTTTTTATATAGCAATATGATTAGTGGGAGAAGTTGTCCCTAGTAAGAGCAGGTTTCTGTAGTTAATTCTAAAATATTCTGGAAGAAAGGCAGGAGTTGGAAATAAGGAAAAAAATCGTGAAGAAAGCAATACCTTTTTCTGGCTGATTTTTTAAACACCAGAATTACAAAAACAACCGATAGTATGACCATGCTGACACCCAGTCCCAGGAAAACTCCAACGTCATCGTCTGAGAAAGGAATAGAGACGAAAAAGGTCAGTGGGGTGGCCCTGCTCCAGCCCCCACCCGCCACGAGCTTTATGATAGAAAGGGCAGATCTCTGACAAAGCAGCCTTCAGCATTTCACTTGCCCTTTCGCTCCCCAATTATCGAAGCGAAGCCGTAACAAAAGCAAAACCAAAACTGCCGTCCCGTCCGCGTTGTGCCGTGACCATCCCGGGCGCTGCGGCCCCGTCACCTCCCCACCGCCGTGCACAGGGCTCAGCCAAGTAATTTGAAGAAGCGTGGTCACGGTGTTTAACCATTTCCTACGCAGCCTTCCCTTCCAGAAAGGCTGAAGTGAATTCTTCAGCTTAAGCTGGTTTTGCTTTTGGTTTAAGTACTGCGAGAGATGATAACGTAACCTTTACCAGAAGACGCGCAAACCAGAAGCGTAAGCAAAGTTAGAAAAATGGAGGGGAAATGTTTAAATGAGCCTTCGGTTCCAAGTGCAAGGTCGAAACAGTCTATCGCTGTTACGCTATATGTTAGCATTATCTTATATTTCCCTTGTTTTCTTATCTCCTACTTGTTGTAATGTACATTATATGATAAGTCTCATAAAACTGAAGGCATGCATTCTGCGGGTGCTCGAGCCGTGAGATGCTGCAGCCTCTCCTGCCATGCAGCCCGTGTCCCCAGCAAGGGAAAAGTTGCTTTTCTGGCCCTGACCTCTCCAAAGCGTAAGGGAGCTTTTCCTTCCCCATCACCAGGTGCTGCGGGCGCTGCTCGGGCTAAAACTTCCACTTCTGGGCAAGGAGAAAGTCTGGCTTACCAAGTCTGAGCTACTATCTTCTTACCATGGGAGATCTCGCTGTAGGTGCTGCCCAGGAGCTGGTCCTCTGAAGGGACTTAAACAGAGAGAGGAAAAAAATGTCCGTAACTTCATTTAGAGGACAGCGGGTGACATAGAAGCTATGGCTTATTTTTATTTTGTTAGAATTATTTAGAAAAATAAATAACAGTATAATGAGAAAAATAAAGCCCCCTAAAGTAATGAGTAACTCCAGCTCTGGCTGGACTCTACACAATCTCCTATTTCTCAGAGATCCAATTAAACGAGATGTTGATGAACATGCAACACCGATTACAAAACATCTTCCACGCACATCGCTCCCTTCAGCACCTGAGACAAGAATTGAGTCTTCCTGAGGAATTGTACGTAATTTTTCATGAGCACCTACAGATTATTTCCCGAAGTGTCTGAAGCCCATGGGACCGAATTTTCGGGTAATATCTGTTCGTGTGATGGGCTGGGCGGGGAGGGGAGGTCCGCAGCTAAAGAGCCTGCCAAGGCAAGAAGCGTATGTTTGTTAAAGTAAGCAGTAAGCTTTCTTCCTGCCCAAATTCAGCAATTCCCTTGGGATCTCACCCTGGGGTCACCTCCCCGAATGGGGACCGGGGCGATCACCTTGGGTCACCTCCCCGCACAGGGACCGGGGCGATCACCCCGGGGTCACGTCCCTGAATGGGGACTGGGGCGATCACCAGGGGTCACCTCCCCGCATGGGGACTGGGGTGATCACCCCAGGTCACCTCCCCGCACGGGGACCGGGGCGATCACCCTGGGGTCACCTTCCTGAATGGGGACTGGGGCGATCACCCTGGGATCACCTCCCTGCACGGGGACCGGGGCGATCACCCCGGGCCAGGCGTGAGCATCCCGGAGAGGGAAGGAACCGCCGTGCCCTGCAGTCCGAGCTCAGCTGGAGCGATCCCCTTTCCTGCGAGCAGGACAAGAGTCGTCATGACGAAGCACGTGTCACGACAGAGGATAGCTGCTCTAGCAGCAGGGCTGAGGAGCACCAGGGCAGGTGCCTTTTCCTGGAAATGCAAGAGCGGTTTCAGCAAACCGCTGTCGGGAATGGAAGCGACACAGCCGATCCCTTGGGATCGGGTAATGGTCCTTTCCCGCCCGGCTCCCTCTGATTTTGTCTTTCAATGGCGCTGAGCATTGCTGATGGTGTGGCTGAGGGTCCGTGTTGTCTTTGAAGGAGGAGAAATGTCCCCAAAGCGGCTGGCGGCCCCTTTTGCAGAGACGTCCCTGCAGGCACAGCTCACGCTGGCAGCAGGATTTTCCCAAGACAGCAAATTGCCAATATTGGGAAATTTGGGAAGGGCGGACTCGCACTTTTAGAAGTACAAGGATCCAGTTGCTTTACAAAACCCTTCCTTTGCACACCTGAAAACTCCTCCATACCCTCCAGCTGGCTGACTGCTTTAGGAAGAACCCCGCTGCTCCCCACGTGTGCCTCTCTGTCCCCGGAGCCGCTGTCCCCGCAGGGCAGGGACGAGAAGCCACCTCCTCCGCAGAGGGGGCCATCGCCTGGCTCAAGCCAAACGTCTGCTCGGGGCAGCTGAAGGCTGAAAGCATTTAAGCAGAGGATCAGTATTGATAAGAATAGCAGCTAGCACCCGCATCTACAATCACAGAGCTTCAACTGGCCGAGAGAATTAGGATATCCAGCATAATATATCATATATATGTATAAAGTATATATAATAATATCCTGAACAACATGAGCCCCCTGATTTCAGGCAGTGATTTCTGCAACAGAGTTAGTAACCCATCGGTTGAGACTGGTTCAGATGAAAATGAGTGAAAACCTTTTGGAATTCACAGCCTTTAATGAATGAAACAGAACGAATTTAACGGTCAAAGGATGGAGCTTATCCAAGCCTGGTGGAGTATAGAATCATAGAATCATAGAATCATAGAATCACTAAGATTGGAAAAGACCTCCAAGATCATCGAGTCCAACCGTCAACCCAACCCCCCCATGCCCACTAAACCATGTCCCCAAGCGCCTCATCTACACGTCTTTTAAATCCCTCCAGGGATGGGGACTCCACCACTGCCCTGGGCAGCCTGTGCCAAGGCCTGACCACTCTTGCAGGAAGGAAATTTTTCCTAAGGTCCTAACGTAAGCCCCGTTCCACTTCTGTTTAGTACTTGCTTTGCAAGGACCAACGCAAACCCAAGGCCAAATGCAATTTCTTCCTCTCCAAAGGGCAAAAAAAATCCCCGTCTCGGATTTTGTGCATTTGAAGCATATATGTCTCCTAGCAGAGCTCCTGGAGATCAAGTGTTTCAGTTCCCTGAGCGTGTCTGCAGTACAAGCCCGCTCAGCTGGAGCGTGCTGCAGGCGCTGCAAAGCATCTCTTGAATATATGGGATTGCGGAAGGGAAGTGATGGAGTACATTATTTTGCAGCCTGGGAATTCAGGAGTTTTGAGGGGGCAGGTGTCACTGGCACATTGAACTTGTATAAATTAAAAAAAAAAAAAGAATATGATTCCAGTAACGTCTTACTGACGATGGCTGGGCTCAATGTGAATAAGGAAGATGAAGAACGAGGTTCAACCTGTGGGTCAAGCTGGAGGACTTTACTGTAGGCGTCAGCTGTGGGTTGTGCTGGAGCTTTGGAAGCAAAACCTTGTCACAGGTAGGAGCTTCACTGCTGCCTCGTGTTGGTACTTCCCCACGTGAACCCCCAAGCTTTCTGAAAGGAGTCTATGCAACCACTAAGGATGAAGTCTCTATTTTTAAGCATTTAACACATTTCTAAGCCGTTTGCTAGCGCAAAGGTTAGAGCATCCTTCTTTTGACACCCAGCTCGTCCCCCTTCTGCGCAGAGACCTGCTGCCAAGGTTCCTCAAGGATCAGGACCCTGGAAATTCCTATCACCAGACCTGGAGGTGCCCAAACCACGACCTGCCCAGAGCCGAAGGCTGTCAGTGTGTCCGTGAGGATAACAACTAACAGCCGGGGCTAACAGCCGTGATGAACCGCTCAGGAATATCTGTTTCCATTTCTTGGGGAAAAATTGAATAACTGCCCTCCTCAAAGCCATGGGACGTGCCAACCAGTAACACAGAGCTGGTTCGTCGTAGGGAAAGTATCTGAGCACCTTCAAATAATGCATCTAAAATTGCATCACAGCGTGGGACAGTGAGCTGATGACATCCTCAGGTGTTACCCCTGCCTGCAGCTCCAGCCGGCTCTGCCAGGGCACCGAGGGCACCAACAGGTCTTAATGGCCCTGACCAGCCCCACCTGGGACCTCCACCCACTGCCCTGCCCAGGGGCTATTTAAGCTCAGCCCTGGGCTATGAGCTATGCTGGAGGGGCTCTGGATGTCCTAACTCTGACCCNTGATTCTATGGTTCTATGATTCATGGCTTGACCTCAGCCCTCCATCGACCTGCCCAGCCACCTCTGCATGAACGCAGAGGTTTTGTCTGTGGTGTCCACGGCACAGCTATGGTGGCACTGGAAGGTGTCCCCAGAGGTTGAGCTGTGCATGGCTTATCCTGGCTCATCTCACTGAGGGCCAGCGGTAGGATGGAAGAGCTCATGGAGCTCAGTCTGCCCAGCTCCTGAGGGCAACCAAAGCCCACGCACACAGTGCTGGAGACGATGCACAGACAGTCCTTTACAAATTGGCCCATGCTCTTATCTAAAGCAGTTTCCAGAACTGAAGCCTGCCTGCCCACTCCAGGTAAGAAAGGGCAGGCTGCAGCTTGGCCAGTTGGTCTCTGTAAAAGTTGTTTTCTACGTTTTGGGTTTTCTATGACACTTTATCGTCAAATGTGCAAAGCAGCAACCTCACTTTTCTACCACAAAAAGGGAGAATGACTCCATCGATGTATCTTGTGGAGTAAGGTGTGGCTCTCATGTGCATTAGAGATTTGTGAACAGAGGCAAAGACCAGCTAGAGAAGGTTTTCATACAGATGCATTGATAAAAATCTCTGTTTTCATGTCCTGCAGCCAAGAGGTTTCCATCTAGAGCCTTGCTTTCCTCTGGTCAATGGGAGGGTTTTACATCTCATTTCTAAAACTAAGTAATTTTGCAAAACTGGCGGGTTGTGGGAACATCAAGGATGAAACAGCAAGCCGAGCTCTGCAGCTCTGTTGCAGGAAGCGGCAACTTCTCCACCCAACTGGGCTTACCTCGTCCGGAGCTTGGTTTGCTGACTCCATCGCCGTAGACTGCGTACACCGACACATTGACGTGACCTCCTGCTGCTGCCTCTTCTGGAAGGAAGCAAGATTTGCCTTTAAAATGTGTTGTGAGCTGCCGTGAAAGCTCTAGGCTTGCTCAAGGGCTTGCTCAAGGGAGTGGTGAAAGTAGATGGAGATGCGAGGTTGGGGGCAGATCTGAGCCTGCTCCACACCTTCTCTCCCCTGGAGGGAAGTTGGTCCCAAAAACACACGTGGAAAAGCAGAAGCCTGGTCGAGTAACACAACCCAAGAAGCAGGAATGGAGCAGACAGGACCTGCGATGCTCGGGCCGCGCGGGTGAGGACCTCCGCGCTGCGCCTTCTCTCTCTGCAGCCTTTAAATACAGACGTGCATCTCCTGCGCTTGGGCAGGCCCCCACGGGTCTCGCGTGGCTTCCCTTCCCCTGTCCCTTCTTTCCCTGTGCCCTTCACCTGGGGGACCAAACCCCCCCCGTCTCCTATCTCTTCGCTCCTCCTCGCTGCCGAAGGGCTCTTCGTGGTCCCACTCCCCAAAAACAAGTGGGCAGGGGCTTGCTTTTAGATGCAACCTGGCCTTTAATATATTTTGGCTTTATAATATCCTGATGAACTGCACCAAAAGGGCTTCTGGAATATCTTACCTTGGATGTACATGTGTGTTTCCTGGGATGGGACTTTTTTCCAAAAATACCGCTCTTCTTGCCTAAACTGGGTGGTGGAAACCCACTCCACTATGAACCAGAGCGGGGACCTCCCGCTGCGGCGGGGGGGCTGCCAGGCCACCGAGACCCTGCTCCGGTTCTCGGGCTTGACCTCCACGGCCGCCGGCGCCGGGAATTCTGTGGAGAGAGATGGCAAGGGGGCTGTCACCCCCAGCGCAGCTTCGAGGAGCGGGAGGCTTGGAAGGGTCAGCCCAGGCAAAACGTGGCTTTCCTGGAAGTGTTTAAGGACTGAACAGGCAACAAGAAATTCGAGAATGTGATGGGTTTATACATTTTTTTATATATATTTATATATTTATATATATAAAAAAATAAGAATATATCTATATTTATATAGATATAAAACCAAATAAATCTATTTTCATATAGATACCTATGCTCACACACACGTATCACAAAAACACATCTTCAGCTTTGCCATGTCTCATCTGAAATTCTTCACCTGTCATTTCTTACAAGAAAGGCGCATGATTCTGATAAATATGAGAGATTGGAGAATTTTTTCCACCTTGTTTCTTTTGAGTCACATATTTGTCCTCAGTTTGAATGGGACTTTCCCCTCCCATTGCTCATTAAAAGAGACTTTTTTTTCAAAAATAGGAAAGCGTGGTTGTGGGGAAAACCACAACCTGTGGCGTGGGGAACCTAAGGTGGCCCGGAAAGGATTTTTTCCTCCCTTTCTGTTCCCCCTGGGGCTGTCTCCCTGTCAGAGGCAGCAGGAGCTATTTTTGGGAGCACGGAGCAGAGGAGCACCCCCGTGCCGAGCCAACGCAGGCAGGGCCAACTTATTTTTAAACTTATTGCTGCAGCCTTCAGAGTCCAAGGGCTGCGATACGTGGCTGCAGAGCATCTCCATCTCCGGGGGATGCTGGCATTGCCTGGAGGATGTTGCGTTCCCTCGGCGGAGCGGGCAGAGCTCCGCGGGGGCTTTTCCCTTGCTTTAACACAAGCCAAAATTTTTTTCCCCCTTGCAATTCTGATAAAATCCAATCCCTTAAGGCTGCGGTTGCTGTGTGCGAGATCCTACCTTCCCGGCCGCCGGCGTCCCGGCCGAGGGTGATGCTGGCAGGGCTGGAAGCCCCTCTGGAGTTGTGAGCGGTGACGAGGAGGGTGCGGGCTCCCGGGGGCACCAGGACGCGGCACGCCGTGCCGGAGGTGTTGCAGAGGACGAGCGTTCCCCCGGGGCTCTCGGCGGCCACAGCGTAGCCCAGGATCCTCCCGCGGGCATCCCGGGGCGGCAGGGGCTGCGAACGGCCAGACGGACGGACAGCCCGGTGGGGACGGCTGCGGGGTCCGACACCGAGCAGCCCCAGCGCAGGACAGATGTCCCCTCGGCTGGGCGGTTTGCCAGGATGGAGAGATGTTGCCCCAAGGACACATCGAGGTCTCATCTTTCCCCCCATCTCCTTGGTCAAAGGGCTCTTTAGGAAGCTCTTCCACTGCCTTTTGCCAGGATGGAGAGATGTTGCCCCAAGGACACATCGAGGTCTCATCTTTCCCCCCATCTCCTTGGTCAAAGGGCTCTTTAGGAAGCTCTTCCACTGCCTTTTGCCAGGATGGAGAGATGTTGCCCCAAGGACACATCGAGGTCTCATCTTTCCCCCCATCTCCTTGGTCAAAGGGCTCTTTAGGAAGCTCTTCCACTGCCTTTTGCCAGGATGGAGAGATGTTGCCCCAAGGACACATCGAGGTCTCATCTTTCCCCCCATCTCCTTGGTCAAAGGGCTCTTTAGGAAGGGCATCGCCTTCCGCTGCCTCTTGGCAGGTGCTCTCCGCGGGGAGGAGCAGAGCACTCGAAAATTGCACAAGAGCTGCCAAAAAAAAAAAAGCCCTTACCTTGATCAAGACCGTCACCTCGTGGCTGCCGTTCGGGAAAGCCGGGCCCAGGCGCCGCCAGACGTCGGGTGCCGCGGCGGGGGCTGCCGGAGGAAGCGTGGGAGGTGGCGTGGGCGAAGGGGAACCAGCCGGGGCTCCCACCCGATGCACGGGGCTCCCACCCGATGCACGGGGCTCCCACCCAGGCGCAGCCCCTGCAGAAAGCCCCCCTCGGCCGGCGGCTCCACGCGCGGCAGCGGGCTGGTCCCCACGCAGCGCCGAAGCCCGGCGGCAGGCTCGCTGCTGCACTGCTCTGTCGCCGCGGAGAGGAAACGGCCCAGACTGCAAACAGCAGCCAGCACCGCTTTGTAGGGCAAGCACGTTCCCCGGCTTCCTCGCCGTGACCGGGACGTGAGCAAGGACATCGCTCCTTGGGCATCCGAGCCCGCCGCCGGCCGAGATAACTGAGCCGGCTGTGCCTAAGCTCATCCCGGTGTTAGTAACCAGGATGCAAAGGGGGAAAGCTGACCTGAGACGGCAGGGATCGGTGGCTGGTGGGACACCTCGGCTGATGCGGCTTTTCCACCCAGGGCAAGAGGAGCAAGCAAGCCAGCTAGCAAAGATGGATAAGGACATCCCATCCCTCTTTCTGTTTGGAAAACCGTGTGCCCACAAAGTCCAGCCTCAGCATCCTGGCCTGTATCAGCACTGGTGTGGCCAGCAGGAGCAGGGAGGGGATCGTGCCCCTGGACTGGGCACTGGGGAGGCCGCACCTCGAATCCTGGGTTCAGTTTTGGGCCCCTCACGACAAGAAGGACATGGAGGGGCTGGAGCGTGTCCAGAGAAGGGCAACGGAGCTGGGGAAGGGCCTGGAGCACAAGTCTGATGGGGAGCGGCTGAGGGAACTGGGGGTGTTCAGCCTGGAGAAGAGGAGGCTGAGGGGAGACCTCATCGCGCTCTGCAACTGCCTGAAGGGAGGTTGGAGCGAGGGGGGGTCGGTCTCTTCTCCCAAGTAACAGCGATAGGACGAGAGGAAACGGCCTCAAGTTGTGCCAGGGGAGGTTTAGGTTGGACATGAGGAGAAATTTCTTTCCTGAAAGAGTGGTCAGGCCTTGGCACAGGCTGCCCAGGGCAGTGGTGGAGTCCCCATCCCTGGAGGGATTTAAAAGACGTGTAGATGAGGCGCTTGGGGACATGGTTTAGTGGGCATGGGGGGGTTGGGTTGACGGTTGGACTCGATGACCTTAGAGGTCTTTTCCAACCTTAGTGATTCTATGGTTCTATGAAAATCGTCATCACCTGCAACGTGCCACGGGGCTGGGAGCGCTGGGAGGGCAGGAGAGGAGCTGCCAGCTCGGGAGAGGGCTCAGCCCTCGGCCGTGGCGTGGGGACGGCAGCGGTGCCTCCCGGGCCGCAGCATCACGCCCGACGTCTGCCGAGGGCGGTCTGCGGCAGCGCGGCGACGTGCAGGCTCCTGTGCCACGCGCTCGCCACGCACGTGCCCTATGCACGCCACGCACACGCCACGCACACGCCACGCACACGCGTGTTGCTGGTTTACTTGAGCTGCCCAGCAGCCGGAGCGTGGGCCAAGTGCCCAGGGCAGTGGTGGAGTCCCCATCCCTGGAGGGATTTAAAAGACGTGTAGATGAGGTGCTCAAGGACATGGTTTAGTGGGCATGGGGGGGTTGGGGTGACGGTTGGACTCGATGACCTTAGCGGTCTTTTCCAACCTTAATGATTCTATGATTCTATGATTCTATGAAGTCTCAAGGAGCCGATGGGCTGCTTGGGAAAAAACGCAGCGAGAGCAGCGGCGAGGCTGAGCTTACCTGCCTCGGGGGTGGTGTAGAGAAAGGGGGTGCTCCAGGCGCTCCAGGGGCTGTCGGCAGGGCTGAGCCGGCACCTGACCTGAAACACGTACTGGGTGTTACTCTGCAGGTCGTGCCGCGAGCGGGGCCCGTGCTGCGCCGCGCCGTCCCACGCCTCCACCTGCAAGGGAAGCAGGGTGCTGGGGGGGAGCTGGGGGGGACCACGCTGCCTTCCTCGTCGGATGGGGACGGTCACGGTCCTCCCGAAGCGCACGGGGCTGGCTAAACCTCGGGGCGCAGCTTGCCAAGGGGGTCCCCGTCGCCCCTCCCGCGGTGCTCCAGCGGGTGTTTCTGTGTTGCGAGATGCGGTGCGGTCCCCTCTGCTAAGGCACTGGGCAAACTGGGGGTGCAGCGAGAGCCCCCGGCCCGCCGCCGCACTGGGCAATCTGGGGGGCTCCGGTGGGTGCTGGGATCCAGCCTCAGCCCCTGGCCAGGTTTCCGAAAGGGCCCCGGGTGGAGCAGCCCCGGGGGCGGTTGTGTCTGCGGGGGCGAGGGATGAAGCGGGTGGGTGTGAGCATCCCCAGAGGCTGTTTTGCCTTGTCCTCGCAGAGCTAGATAACGCTTGGAAATGTTTTGAATTTTGCCCT
Source organism: Pelecanoides urinatrix (assembly GCA_013400755.1). Lineage (NCBI taxonomy): Eukaryota > Metazoa > Chordata > Aves > Procellariiformes > Procellariidae > Pelecanoides > Pelecanoides urinatrix. Next base: position 262,141 of record VZTQ01003063.1, on the reverse strand, counting down.
TTTGCTTAAAAAGCAAAGATATCCCAGCCCGAAAGTCTGTCTGCCCTCTCAGAGGGCATCAGCTGTCCTGCCCCACCAAAAGCGGGGGGCTGCCCATAGCTGGGGGTGTGTGCCCCCCACCGGTGCCGAAGCAAAGGGGTGGGTTTTGAATGACCCCTGCTGCCCGTGGGTGCTTAGGGGTCTCCAGCAGGACCAGGACTGGCACGTCTCCGAACAGGGGGCAGCCTGCACAGGGCTCCCCCCTTCCCGTGGGTCTGCATGGAGGGGGAATTTTGGGGGGTCCTGGGCCGTCTCACATGCCATGCCGGGGCGTCCATGGCTTTGTGTCGCTCCTCGCAGCGCACGTTCTCCAGCAGCGTCTGCCTCCTCCAGCGGATGGTGGTGATGGGAGGCGACGTCTCCGTCGTCTCGGCGCCGGCGACCAGGGGCAGAGCGGGCACCACTGCGGGGAGAGCCGGGAAAGCGTGGGTGGGGGGGCTGGCACGCCACGGGGGGCTGGCACGCCTACAGAGACATCTCGGGGTGGTGCATACGGCATCGCACGGCCCCAGCATGCGGTGCAGCTCACGGACGGACGGACGGACAGACGTACCGAGCTCCTGCAGGTCGAGGCGCCGTGGGGCTGAGCGAGCGGCACCCAGCGCGTTGCTGGCCTGCACCCACGCCGAGTAGCGGCTCCCGCTGCGCAGAGCGCTCAGCGGCACCGGTGAGCCCGCGGGGAAGACCTCCTCCTCCTCAGCATCCTCCTCCTCCTCAGCATCCAACGACGACGACGACCCCAGGCTGGGAAGCAGAAGGCAGCCCCGGTCAGAGCCCGTCCCGGCATCATGCACCCGCTGGAAAGGCAACGCCGGCTCACAACTAGGGCGCAGTCGTCTCCGAAACTGGAGTTTGTCACTCCCAAAGTGAACTAGAAAGAAATCGCCTTCGGTTCTTGACATTTCTCTAGGGCATTTGCACTTTCGCTGTGGGAAGGGAACTTGCTCGGTTCTTTCTGGCTGCACGGTTCAAAGTTTGAACCCAAGCAAATTTCGGCAGGCGGTTAATCACTTCTCTTCACAAAGCCCACGTATGACAGGATTTAATGCGTTTACTTTAATAATTGAGTCAGATTAACTTTGAAAGCCTGCCAGTCCTGTGGCACGGGGGCTTTGGTGGCAGAGGGGGCAGAAAGCATCCCGGGCCGGGTGCGCCGCGCAGCAGCCAGCACGCCTGCTTCAGGTTCGAGCTCTCGTACTCTGCTAGAGTTTCGGTTTCGGGGTTTGGGCAGCGTTAGGTGCACACCGCCGGCTGCACCCTCTGCACCCGCCCTTTAGCTTAGCGACTCAATGCATCTGCAAAAAAATGCGTGGCGTTGCAACGCGCTGCGGCGTTTGCTGGGCCGCTAATAGCGCCGAGCGTCTAAGGTCCATCCTGCAGAATTAAACCTGCAGTTTAAGGGGTGCTTTGCAAGCGGGAGACCAGGAAGACGTGAGCTTTAGAAAGCGTTAACTAGGGCACGGCGCCCGCTCCCAGCCGCCAGCAGCAGAGCAGCCCTGGTTTGCGGCCGCCGCGTCCCGACCACAAGCCCTGCGCTGGCTCTGCCGGGTACCGCGCTCACCCCCCCACCCCGGCCCCGGCCGGCTCCTCGCATCGCCCACCCTGCAGCCCCCCCAACGTCCCGCGGGGCCTCACCTGCGCAGGTGGAGGGTGTAGTGGGTGAGCAGGTGGGTCGTCCGCCCCGCGTCCCACGTGCACGTCAGGCACCCCGAGTGCTCGCGGATGGTGCAGGTCAGGTTGCTGGGGGGGTCCGGAGGGTCTGCGGAGGCAAAGGGTGGGCAAAGCGCATGGGCACCCCCCCAGTGGTGCAACCCCCCCCCCCGCCCTGACCTCCTCGGTGCTGGCGGCTTAACAAAAATCACCGAAACCCCCCAGCCGAGGCGGGGGGGGTACTCACAGCCGGCCCGGACCTCGGTGCCGCACACCAGCCGGTGGCCTTCGCTGTTGGGGCAGCGGGCGAAGCAGGTGACGGTCCTAAAAGTCGTGCGGAAATCGTGCAGCCGGAGCTGGACGGCGCTGCTGTTGAGGGGGCGCGGGGGACCCTCAGCGTCGCTGTAGTTGAGGAGGATGAGGAATTTGGCCCAGGGGCAGCCGAGGGTGGAGAAGCAGTTGATGGAGATGTTGGAACCCATCCGCACCACCGGCGCGGGCTCGATCCAGACGTGCCCCGAGCACTTGATGTTCGCAACACCTGCGCCAACACCCGGCGTGGGTCAGGGCGGCTCCGGGTGGGTGTCCCACGGGAGGAGATGACGCCTGCGGGCTGCACCGCTCCGCGCCGGCGGCTGCTTTGCTGGGATGCAGGCAGCAGCACGGCAGGACCCCGCGGCGGGGGGCTGCTGGTGCCCCCACCCCGGTCCCCTCGCTCCCCCCGCCCCGGGATGGGGATAAACCCCTGCAGCGAGCCAGCACCCGGTGACTCATCCCTTCAGATCGGAAACTAGTTTCACCGATTTTAGGTTTTGCTCTAATGCTTAAATGACTGCAGGGAAATAACCCGTCGTCTCGAGAGCTCTGATCCCCCGAGATTAGGGCGGCAGCCCCCGCGCAGAGGCGCGCGCTGCCCTGCGCTATCAGATGAGGGCTCTGCGCCAGCCCCGGCAAACCCGGCTCGCAGCCGGTATCGGGCTCGATCTGGCCTTCCTGGAAAGGGCGCAGCTGCGCTCCGGCTTCGTGTGTGCGGAGGCAGGGTCACAGCCGCCGAAACGCCAGCGTGCTTCAGTCTGGCTGCGTAGGGATGCAGGGATGCGAGCAGGGTGCTGCGGGGCGTGGGAGCCCCCCGCAACGCTAATGAAGCGCTCCCCCCCAAAAATCCATACCTGTAGCCCTGTAATAATNTGGGGGGGTTGGGTTGACGGTTGGACTCGATGACCTTAGAGGTCTTTTCCAACCTTCGTGATTCTGTGATTCTATGATTCTAATTTTCCTACTCCCGCTCCAATTCCCCAGCAGGGCCAGGGCGTTTGCTCCCAGTGGTCAGCGAGGGTGATGCCGTGGTGGCTGTGCCGAGCCGTGCTGAGCCGTGCCGAGCCGTGCCGAGCCGTGCCGCGCTGCCGCTTACCTCCGCACAGGCAGCAGAGCAGGACGTGGAGCACCAAAGCCTCGCCGGACCCCGCCATGGCCTGGGCTGCGGCCGCTGCCCGCGCGTGGCATAGTCTGGGGGGACAAAAGGGGTGAGTGGTCCCCCCAGCCCCACCGCTGCCCCACGCTGCCGGCTCTGCTGGCCGCGGGATGCTCGGGGACCGCCCCGGAGGTGGCGGGGGGGATGCACGGCGAGGGTTTCGGTGGGGATTTGGGGTCAGGCCGGGTCGTGCCAGCAGCGGGAACACGGCGGGGACAAACCCGCGGGCACATAGGACTCAGCATTTCGGGTAACAAGCACCCAGCTGGCAGAGCCCGGTGTCCAGCCCCGCTGAGCAGCCCCGAGGCCACTTTCCCCAAGCTTCCACCTCTGTGACGTTTTTCTTAGTTTTCATAGCTGTGAAATTTCTCCAATCCTTTCCTTATATGGACGTGTTGATGCAGTTTTTGGTAACCCCCAGGCTGGACAGCCTCACCCCCAGGCAGGTGATGGAGCAAACCCTCCCGGAAAGCATTTCCCAGCCCACGCAGGAGGACTGGGAGGCGATGGGAGCCGGCAGCGTGGATTTACAAAAGGAAAATCACGCTTGAGCAGCCCGAGAGCTGCCTTCCTCGAAGAGGACTGGCATGGCGGGTGAAGGGAGCACGGGGGATGCTGCTTGTCTTCGTCCTCTGCTCAGCCCTGGGGAGGCAAATCCGAAGCGGTGGGTGCGGGGCTGGGGTCCCCAGGACAGGAGAGACATGGGTGGGTGGGAGTGGGTCCAAGCAAGGACACCTGAGGGTCTGGAGCACCCGAGATGTGGGGAAGGGCTGGGAGAGCTGGGGCTGGTCAGCCTGGAGAGAGCTCAGGGGGGTCTGATGTCTGATGGGGGTGGAGATGAGGGACCAGACCGCTCTCAGCACTGCCCAGGGGCTGGACGGGAGGCAATGGGCTCGCATCGAAAATGGGGAAATTCCAGTGAAACATAAGAAAAAGCACTTTGAGGGTGACCACACATGGGGCCGGCTGCCCTGAGGGGTTGCCCTACAGCCTCCATCCCTGGAGATGCTCAGATCCGACCAGGCACAGTTACATGGGAGAGAATTTTTTCCTGTTTCCACAACATCTTTCCCACCCCTTTGCCGTGGCGGGTCCTGCCCGAGCCGAGCAATGGCTCTTCCCCCCCGAGACAGTCCCAAAATCCTGAGCAAGGGCTTCCCCCTCTCTCCAAGGAGCCGCACTTGTCTCCGCATCCCATACTCTCGCCTAAATTTTTCCTTTTTCATTCCCCAGCCTCTTTGGATTCACACACCCCCCCAACCAACCCCCCCTCCAGAGGGGAAGCCCAGCCTCGCCGGCCTCTCGGAATCGGGGTACGGGGTACAGGGCTGGGGGAGCTTTGCAGGGCACAGACCGGCAGGGCGCAAGGAATTGCAGCTCCTGCGGCGGGGATTGCTCTTTTCCAGGAGAAGCATCCGTTGGGAGCGGCTTGCGGGGCAGACCCCAGCCCGCCGAGGGCTGGGGCGATGCTGCGGCAGGCGCGGGGCTGGGTGCTGGGCAGGGCATTCCATAGCCCTACACCCCCTTCACGGGCACGGTGCTGAAAAGTGAGCCAAGCCCCACTCCTCCGTAGTTTTCTTTTTAAGCCAGCAGTATTTAAAATAACCCTACGCAAAACCTGACGTGAGAAATGGCAAGTTTTCCCTCGAGGGATACGCTGAACCAGAAGCCACTGTAAAAGCTTCAAAATGCTGTTTTTCAACCCAAACCAAGCGACTAGCTCCAGCTAATGCTTTTGTATTTCTCCTTCTGTGTGAGCTGACCTCTTTTTTTTTAAGGCCTTTCAAGTATTCATAATGAGTAAGTCGAATTTCAAGTGCCTTCCTATTACCTGACCCATTAAGAGAACTTGAAGGCCTCCCAATTGCCTGCAAACCTTCTGCAAGTTAGAACAAATGGAAAAAAAACCCCAAACCCTCATGGTCTATGAGAAGAGCTGAAAATACAAGAAATCTTGTCCACCAGCTCTAAGACAAGTTCGCAGGCTCTGCCTCCTCCGGGGATCACTCACATTCGCATTTTTATTCCAATTTACAGGCATTTGCAAACTCCAAAGCCAGAAGGAAGGAGACCATTCCCCTTGTCGAGAGATACTGGTCTTTGATCTCGTCTCTATTAAAAAGCCTCCTCGTACGTTAGCGCTAAAGAAATGCGAAGCAAATGAAGAAGAAGGAGAAAGCCCCAAACCATGCGAAATCTTTACCGGCAACGCGTGTCAGAAGGGGCTAACGCACATAAGCAGCAGCCGAGAAACACAAGCTGGGATTTTTTGGCTTTAAAGCTGGAAGCTGGGCAGAGCTGGGGGGGGGGGGGTCCTTACCTTGCCGGTCCTCAGGACATGTGCTGCCGGGCCCCTCCACCCGCCGCTGCGGCCGGGGCTGCCGAGCGCGGCGAGAAGCATCAGCAAGTGTCAGCAAGGCTGACCTAGATATCTGCGCCGAGAAAAACTGAGAGTTTCCAGTCTGAGTCAGTCCTTGGGAAAACCCAGCATCCCTTAAAGGAACAGCCTCGGGGGGGGTGGGGGGTGTCTGAGTCGTCTCTCAGTTGTTAGAGAATTTGGAGTCGCAAATTCAAGTCCATCCCGAATGGATTTTTGCGGCCGCGTGGCTTCGTGCAAGGCGGCAGGAAGGCAGCGGGGGGGTCCTGGGCAGCGGGGCTGAGCTCCGACAGCAAAAGAACGTTTTTCTCCTAAGCCCAGAAGCTTATAATGAGAAACTCCTTAAGGACTGAGGTTGTTTTCACCGGCACCGTGTCACCCCCTCTGCTTGTGCCGGTCCCCAGCTCATCCGGGGATGCTACAGGCTGCGGACCCCCGGAGCGGGGGGGCAGAAGGGGCCAAGGCTCCGGGGCTCTCCATCCCACCGGCTCCCACCGCAGCTCCCGAACCCCCCCGCGGCAGAGCCCGTGGCTTCCTTTTTCGTGTCGGTTGAAGAGTTAACCTCAATAACAGTGTTAACCTCATTAGACGCTGCAACCACAGGAAATACCGCACCGCTCGCCCGCCTCTGCCCTCCCAAGAAAACATCAGGGAAAATAATTTCCAACCCCCCCGGGGCAAGGCAGACCCTTCCTCGGGCAGCAAGCCCCCGCTGCTCTGGGTTTTGACTGATTTATGGGTTTTTTTTATGAAAGCAAAGGGTGGGCGAAAGCAAGAGCATCAGCCTGGGGGAGAAGCCTCGCTGCGTGCCGAAACTATAAGGTGTTATGATATATAATGTAGTGTAGTGGATATAATGTAGCGCAGTATATATAATGCATCTGTATGTATAGTTATACACAGACCGAGCAAGATTCGGGGGGGCTTCGGTGAGAGTTTTTGTTTCAGCGTGTTACTGAAACGAATGTCTTTAATGCATTATAGAATCATAGAATCATAGAATTATGTGACAAAAGTACTTGTGTTAGTCTATCGAAAACCATTTCCAGGAGGCAGAGGGGGGGGTCGTGCCTTGCGGGGGGGCTTTGCTGCGGCTCGGGGGTCTGGTGTGGAGGGGAGCGAGCCGAGGAGGGTCCCGGGGGGGTGTCAGCCCCCTTGGCGGGGCTGCTAGGGCCGGGGAATCGTCTGCCTGCGCTGACATAGCTGGGGCTGAGCTGGGTGGGACCCGCTGCGGGGCACACATCTGGGGCTGGGGCTGCACATCTGGGGCCGGGCAGCATTGCGGGGGTGCACATCTGGGGCTGGGCAGCACCCAGGGCAGGCACATCTGGCCCCGGGCAGGCACATCTGGCCCCAGGCAGCACGTCTGGAGCGAGGGCAGCAACGTGGGTGTGCACATCTGGTGCCAGGGCAGCACATCTGGAGCCGGCACGGCCCATCTGGTGCCAGCAGTGCACATCTGGAGCTGGCACAGCACATCTGGAGCCGGCACAGTGCATCTGGGTGCGGTGCAGTGTGCCTGCAGACGTGGTGCGTTCTGGCTGCTCCCCAGCACCCAGCCAGCCCGGGCACCTTCCCGGGATGGGTGTCGCAGCCCCTCTGGGCTGCTGGTTCCTGTATTTCCCAGTTTGTTCATATCCACCATCAGTTTTTTTCCGGTGCCAGTTAAACTCGTGTCTTATCTTTTCCTGAGCGGCCACGGCGAGCTGCGGCTCGATGCCCCGCGACAGCCAGCCCTGGGGCAGGAGGGGAGAGCACGGGCGCTCACGCCTGGCCCTTTCCCGTGGCTTGCTCTTCCCGCTGCTCAAAACAACCAGTTGCTTCAGCCTTCCTCCAGGCAGGTGACGCGGCCGGGCTTTCCCAACCTCATCCTCCCTGTTGCTCCCTTCAGGGCTCTTTGTGATTTGCTTAGATCTTCCTTACAGCCTGGCATCCAGAGGTGGTTTTGCTGCTGCAGAGGGACTCCTTCCAGGGACTGGCATGGCATGAAACAGCACGGCATGGCATGGCATGGCACGGCATGGCACAGCATGGCACGGCATGGCANGCATGGCACAGAATGGCATGGCACAGCATGGCATGGCACGGTATGGCAATGGCACAGCATGGCATGGCACGGCATGGCACAGCATGGCAATGGCACAGCACGGCAGGCTTCTCCCCGTGCACCCCAGGACGGTGCCTTCGGCACCCAGCGCCTGTTTCCCCTGGGACCCGGGGTGCTCCCCAGCCGTTTTCCAGCCGAACGCCTGCCCGGCCCATCCCCCCCGAGGCTCCTGCCTCCGGCCCAGGGCTGGGGGCAGTCACCCCCTTCCCCGCCAGTGCTTTGTCCCGACCCCCAACCTGCCTCGCTCGCGTTGACCGCTTGCACCCCTTCTCCCCCGGCAGCACCCGTGTTTTGGGGGGCACCCGCTAGCCCTGAATTGGAGCAGCTAAGAAAATCGGCGGGGGCCGTGGCGCCTCGCTCCCCCCCCTCCGCTCTAGCGTGACTTTCCCCTGCGGCCGCCCCCGCGCAGGCGATTGCATCTCGCAGAAACTTCCTCGCTGGCTGCCGAGACCTGCCCTGCCCTGGCCCCCGCCCCAGCCCC
>VZTQ01003063.1:143996-245466 GCA_013400755.1 Pelecanoides urinatrix | reverse complement strand
CACACACACACACACATATATTTACAAAAAACCAACAACCCTCCGACTCTTCTGTCTCTGCGAATCCCCTGTGGATTTAGCTCACAGGACCCAGTGTTCAGTAGCAATATGAATAAGGTTTTATGTTCCTGTTTGGAACCAACTTAAATACACAGATGTTTCTTATTTCTAGGAGCTGGGAAAGTACGGTCTGCTATATTACAATGCACTGTTTATGATCCTTCCCACCTTGACCATTGCCTACTTCACCGGAGATGCGCAAAAGGTAGGATTCCTGCCCCCGAAAGCAAAATCTTCCGTGGCACAAGACCTTCTGGGCAAAACAAATTGCGTAGAAGATTTTACTGTTCATTACGATGCACTTTTCTGTAAGTTGGCCTTCTTGCGTAAAATGGGAAATACTCAAAATGTGAAAGTGCAAAGTAGTTCATTATCCCCGATCTGCGAACAAGAACTGCGGAGCCTCTGAGGGAGGAGGCTGGGGCAAAGGGCGGTTTGAGGCCGGGAAGCCACGTCAGTAGAAAGTAACCGTAAGTCTTAACGCTGGAGTTTAAATCCGCAGAGTTGCTCCGTTCAAGCATTTTTGAAATGCTTGAGGAATGGGGAAGTGCGAGAGCAATAAGAGAAACCAAATATTATTTAAAACAGAGAAGTCGAGTATTTTTAGAATAAATGGCCTTCTTCAAACTTCTTTCCATCCTTCCCACTGACTGGGGTGGTTATTATGTTGAATTGCTCTGGAGGTCGGTCTGCCCGTGCTGCCCCAACAGGGCGCGATGTGATTTACGTGCGGTTCCGTATACTGGAAATTTATATTGTATTGTTAATAACAATATAATTATTCATTATTATTACACTCGCTCACGTGCGGCTGTACTCGGCTGGCTCTCCTGGGCAAGAGCACTCGCTTTCCATGCCTGCACAAACCCCCCTCCGTGGGCAGGGAAGGCAAATGCTGAAGGCTGGAGATGTTGCCCACCCAGACCCCCGTGGGTGACTGCTGTGGGTGCCGGTGGCCCCTGCAGACCCCCATCTGTGTCCCCCCGCACCAGCCATACCCGGGCAGGGAGAGCCTGGTGGCTTTTTTCTCATTAGGAGCTTAATGCCCTGATGACGAGCCCCCGTAAGCAGTTGCTAAGATAATGAGCTGTGATTAGCGAGGAGAAGTGGTTGCACAGGGTGAAGGTAGCTCAGACCCTGCCCTTCATAAAGGGCGACTCGGTGGGATATATTTGGGGATAAAGTGCTCATTTATAAGCAGGAGCTGGCGGACGGGGAGCAAAATGTTGCTCTGTGCTGCACTGTGCAGCCTCTGTTCAGCCTGTGGAGAAATAGCCTTTTTTTTTTTTTTTTTTTTTTTTTTTTTTTTTTTTTTTTACTTTTTTCCCCCTGAATAAACTTCTTTTTCCCTGGCCGAGCTCCTGGCAGCTGGAGGCAGACAAAGATGCGCTCTGTTGGGGCTGCTGCCAGGAAACTCCACGTTTGCAGCCTGGTGAAAAACCTTCTTGTGAAGGACGTGCAGCTGAACCTGCCCCGCGCGGGGATGGGGGGCTGCATCGTGGGGGGCCGTGCTGGGGAGAAGGGGGGGGGTTTGCACAGGAAAGCCTCCCCCGTACTCATGCGTGTGGATCTGTAAAATCTTGTAGTTCATTAGCAAGCATTAAAGGTAACGATGTCTTGTCGTGCCACGCTTGGCGAGAGGCAGAAACGGGCGTGCTGATGGTGGCAGGCAAAGCCCTGCAAATAATTCCTGGGGGGGAAGGGGGTGGACCGCCCGCAGGAAGGTCCCCCCCAGCCTGGCGTTTCGTGTCCCCGTCGGAAAGCAGCGTCCCAGCCACCTGGCAGGATCCCCGCGCCAGTCCCGGGGGGACCAGCTATCGCCTTGTTCTCCCCTCACCTCCTCGCTGTATCACAGACTGGTTGAGGTTGGTGGGACCTCTGGAGCTCGACTGGTCCAGTCCCCTAGAGCAGGTGGCCCAGGACCGTGTCCAGATGGCGTCTGGATACCTCCAAGGATGGAGACCCCACCACCGCCCTGGAGGGTCCTGCCCGTGGGCCACAACAACCCCCAGCACCGCTCCAGGCTTGGGGCAGAGCGGCTGGAAAGTGCCCAGAGGAGAAGGACCTGGGGGGCTGGTCGACAGCGGCTGAACACGAGCCGGCAGCGTGCCCAGGTGGCCAAGAAGGCCAACGGCATCCTGGCCTGTATCAGCACTGGTGTGGCCAGCAGGAGCAGGGAGGGGATCGTGCCCCTGGACTGGGCACTGGGGAGGCCGCACCTCGAATCCTGGGTTCAGTTTTGGGCCCCTCACGACAAGAAGGACATGGAGGGGCTGGAGCGTGTCCAGAGAAGGGCAACGGAGCTGGGGAAGGGCCTGGAGCACAAGTCTGATGGGGAGCGGCTGAGGGAACTGGGGGTGTTCAGCCTGGAGAAGAGGAGGCTGAGGGGAGACCTCATCGCGCTCTGCAACTGCCTGAAGGGAGGTTGGAGCGAGGGGGGGTCGGTCTCTTCTCCCAAGTAACAGCGATAGGACGAGAGGAAACGGCCTCAAGTTGTGCCAGGGGAGGTTTAGGTTGGACATGAGGAGAAATTTCTTTCCTGAAAGAGTGGTCAGGCCTTGGCACAGGCTGCCCAGGGCAGTGGTGGAGTCCCCATCCCTGGAGGGATTTAAAAGACGTGTAGATGAGGCGCTTGGGGACATGGTTTAGTGGGCATGGGGGGGTTGGGTTGACCGTTGGACTCGATGACCTTAGAGGTCTTTTCCAACCTTAGTGATTCTCTGATTCTATGGTTCTAGGACCCTGGGGCTTGTTCTGCAGAGCTGCTTCCCAGCCGGGTGGCCCCAGCGTGTCCTGGTGCCTGCGGTTGTTCCTCCCCGGGGACAGGACTTTGCATTTCCCCGTGTTGAGCTGCAGGAGGTTCCTTCTGACCCGTGTCCCCAGCCTGGCCGGCTGGGCTCCCTCCTTGGCCCCCTGCAAACCATCTCCTGCTGCCGGAGCTTTGTCCTCGGAGTCATCCCCAGCCCTGCAGCTGGCAAAAACATGGGTTCGGCTGCATGGAGTGTAACTTTAAATAAATAATAATTAAAAAAAAAAAACCAAACCAAACAAAACCCCCAACCCCAAAAAATAAACAAAACCCAATTAAAAAAAGCCCTACCATGAAATCTGGACTTCCATTTTGTCAGCACCCTCTCTAGAGGTTCCATTCCCCGAAGCGTTGCAGTTTGCTCCACTAATCCCAGCACCTGGCGAGGGCTCTTCTGAGCTTCCCCCCAGAATGTACTAAATCTATACATGAATTTTTCACGTCCCTTGCAAACGTCGGAAGCCCGGAGAGCTGCCGCTGTGGGTGGCGGTGGCGGGGCTCTCTCGCTGGGGTTGCCTCGCAGCGAGCCCCGGGGGGGCTCGGAGGCACAAAATGTGGGTGACCGCAGCCGCTGCACGGGTGATTTTGGACAACAACCGGCTGGGAAATGCCTTTCCTGGTTCCTCCTGCTTGTGGGACTGTTATTCATCATTTTTTCCAGGAGGGGTGTGCTGGGTGCTGGCCTGGGCTGGGAGGCGATGCCGCTTGGGCAGCCAACCCTTCCGCAGCCCCGGGATGTCACGCTGGGATGTGTTTTCTTTTGTTTTATTCTTTTTTTTCCCTGCTGTGACGTGAAAGCCGATGTTGGAGGTTTGTTTCTCACCTTGCTGTGAATTACTGCGTCTCCTTCTCCTGCTCTGAGGGCTGGGGTGTGTTTCTTGCAGGCAATGGAGTACCAGGGCTGGGCAGACACGCTCTTCATCATGCAGTTTACGCTGTCGAGTGTGATGGGGTAAGCACGTTCACTGCCACGGCTGGGCGGGGGGGCTTCCATCAGTGGCATATTTTGATGGTCTGAGCTGTTCTGGGTTAAAAAAAAAATATATATATAAAAATCTTTAGTCCCGATAGGGACACCACTTCTGAGAGCTATGGCAGATGGAAATTATTTCCTACCCTGCTTCAGTGCGGGTTTAGCCAAAAAAGAGGTGGTACAATTACTGCTCTGGAAAAGGGAGGGGGGAGAGATGAATGGCAATGCCTGAAACGTGTCCTGGAGCCTGATGTCGGCTCTTCCTCCCGCAGGTTTATTTTGATGTACTCCACGGTTCTTTGCACTCAGTATAATTCTGCTCTTACAACTACAATAGTTGGCTGCATTAAGGTAAGTGGTTTCTCTGCTCCCGGGGCTGCCGTCAGTAATCGCGGGGCTGGTATTAAACAGCGGCTTCAGCTGTTGGAGCGGGGGCTGATTGCGCGCCGGGGACGTGCCCGGCGCCGCGGCTCTCTCCAGCTCTGCGTGGTCCGAGCCGCCTCGCACCTCCCCGCTGCCTGCCCGGAGTTATTCCAGCAAAAACCGGGAGCAGCCTCGGGGCATCCACAGCCTCCCTGCATCTCCTTCGTGCTGCTCCAGCACCCGGCTCGGCAGCGCTGGCTGCTCGGCAGCAGCTCGGACGGAGGCTCTGGGGCTTCTCCGGTGCGCTGCGTGGAGGGGAGGATGGCTCCAATGGGATTATTGTTTTTATTTTATGATTTTTTTTTTTTTTTTTGGAGTAGAGAGATACTCGTGCGTGTTTGCACAGCGGTCACAGCAAGCAGCCGTGCATGGCGCTGGCTGCCGTTAGTGCGTTTAAGCTTCCCCGGAGCTAACGACGTGCAAACAGTCACGATCCTCTGGGTCACCTCGGCCCAACGAGCCCGTTGCAAAAACAAGACGGGTGCTCCTGGGCGTTATTCTGGGGTTTAATGCCCGGCGGCGGGTGGCTGAGGCTGGTCGGGAGTCGAGGGAGAGCCAAAGCCTCCGTCCAGGAGCGTTTCTCAGCAGCTCTAAAACATCCCACTTTGAGTCCAGTATTGCCACCGCTTGCTTATCTCGCACTGTCCGCATCTGGGCTTTCCCGTTTCCATATCGCTTTAATGCATAGAGCATACGCTTGGGCTATATACAAACTTGTGCTCTTGTTCCTCAAATCTTGTTCCTTTGCAGAATATTTTAATAACCTATATTGGGATGTTTTTTGGAGGAGACTATATTTTTACATGGACGAACTTCATTGGTCTAAATATCAGGTAAGAACACCGGGCCTTTGCAGTTATTATTTATGATTTGCAAGTGAAAATTGCCCTGAAATGAGATGCTTTGACTGGCTCAACACTTCTTTCCAAAAAAACCCCCCAAAAAAATAACCAAACGGCTATGGATGGGTATTCGTGCCGCAGCGGAGGAGCCGGCGCGGCGCTGACCGGCATCTCGCAGCCCTGCGCCGCTCGGCCCCCGCTCGCAGCGGGGCTGCGGGGAGCTCCCCACAGACCCCCCCTTGTTTTCAAGCCGGGAGAACGCACAAGCACGTTTGAGCCGCGAACTGAAGTTGTTCTCAGAGTTGCGTATCCGGATGGTATAGTTCAGGTAGCAAAAGAAGGGTTTTTTTTTTTGGTTTATTTCACCGGGTATTTTAGCACAGCTTCTGGAAAAGTCTCCTTTCTGGTCTGCGTTGTGAAAAGTCTCCTTGTTCCCTCCCGTCCTGCCGCAGGATTCCTTCAGAGATGGAGCGGGTCCAGCACTAGGCGAGGGACTCGGGCTGGCCAGCACTTGGGTACAAATTAACCAAAATACCTGATCTTAGGAGGAAAACAGAGAATTTTCTTGCAAATTGATGCTTGCAGCAGGTCCTTGCCCATCGGCGTACCCACGGTTTTGACTTTTCTTTGGCAACTGGTGTTTGTGGCTGCCCAGGGCAGGTCTATATAATAAACTGGTGTAAAGGGCAGCAGGAGCAGGGAGGGGATCGTGCCCCTGTACTGGGCACTGGGGAGGCCGCACCTCGAATCCTGGGTTCAGTTTTGGGCCCCTCACGACAAGAAGGACATGGAGGGGCTGGAGCGTGTCCAGAGAAGGGCAACGGAGCTGGGGAAGGGCCTGGAGCACAAGTCTGATGGGGAGCGGCTGAGGGAACTGGGGGTGTTCAGCCTGGAGAAGAGGAGGCTGAGGGGAGACCTCATCGCGCTCTGCAACTGCCTGAAGGGAGGTTGGAGCGAGGGGGGGTCGGTCTCTTCTCCCAAGTAACAGCGATGGGACGAGAGGAAACGGCCTCAAGTTGTGCCAGGGGAGGTTTAGGTTGGACATGAGGAGAAATTTCTTTCCTGCAAGAGTGGTCAGGCCTTGGCACAGGCTGCCCAGGGCAGTGGTGGAGTCCCCATCCCTGGAGGGATTTAAAAGACGTGGAGATGAGGCGCTTGGGGACATGGTTTAGTGGCCATGGGGGGGTTGGGTTGACGGTTGGACTCAATGACCTTAGAGGTCTTTTCCAACCTCAGTGATTCTGTGGTTCTATGGTTCTATCTCCTCCGGGCTGCCGGTGGCAGGTTTGTGTCGTGCAGCGCAGGGAGCCGGCCGTGACGTGCCGCAGCGAGCGCGCTGCCGCTTCCCTGGCTCTCATTCTCCTCCCCACCCTGTTTTTGCAGTATTGCTGGAAGCCTGGTGTATTCCTACATCACCTTCACGGAGGAGCAAATGAGCAAGCAGTCCGACGCTGGCATCAAGATGGATATTAAAGGAAAAAGCTCTGTATGACCAGGGAAAGGCTTTTTTTTTGGAAGCAACCTATTTCTGTTCAGCAGAATGCGGGAAGGAATCCGGGGCATCTGCCGTGGAGCAACTTAATTTGCACAATCTAGATTGCTGCCTTTACAAATTACTGGGAAGATCACTGACTGCACGGTGAAGAATACATCCAATTAAGTCCGATCGTGAGGAATTAATGGGTTTCTAATCGCGCCGAGATTTGGCAAGTGGAGATTGGCACAAGCAGCGTACACGCGGAGGACTGCGTCAGCTCTGGGGGCCGTACCCTGAGGGTCCTTGGTCTCGTCTCGGCGCAGCCAGGGACGGTGCTGGGGCCGCCTGTGCCCCAGCCTGGTCCCTCCGGCCGCAGGAAGGTGGGACCGGGGTCCCCGGCGCGGGGCCGGCCCGCGGGGCAGGCGAACCCCCACCGGGCGAGCGCTGGTGTTGCCCCAGCAAAGCCAATTCTGCGGGATGCTCCTGCTTTGGGCCAAAACCCCTTTGTGGAATGCTCAGTGCGCTCTGGACTTACATTTCTTAGTTGTTTTTTTGGGTGGTTTTTTTGTTCTGTTAACCCACTTTTAAAGCTGGGTTTACCCCCTTGGTTTCTAAAAGCCCTGCAAAGAATCTCCCCGCTCTTTCCCACCCAAGGATGCTTTTACGAGGCTCAGGGATGTTCCCAACGTGAAGGTTTTACCTGCCACCGGTGCGCTCGGCAGGGCCGGCAGCCTCCCTCAAACCACCCCGGGGTCAGAAACCTTTGGATTTGGGAAAGCTGCTGGCCGTGCCGGCGCTGGCCCCGCTGCAGGGACCAGTGGGGAGTAGCCGCAGGGTTGGCAGCAGAGCTGACATTGTCCCCCCCGGCACACGGAGCCTCCTCCTTCAGTCCAGAAAAATCCGCTGCAAAGCGAAGGCTGCGGCTCCTGCATCCCCGTCCCCCGCCATCGGCACCGGGCACGCGCCTGGAAGAGGCACAGGGACTGGAATCATGCTGGTTTTGGCAATTTACTGGGAAATTTGGGGGCTGGTGGCTCTGCGGGTGCTTTGGCCAAGCCCTGTCCCGCAGTTCAGGTTTTGTTGGTTTTTTTGATGTAGTAAGTCTTTGGTTTGTGACCTGTTAAAAGAATGGGATTTTTAATACGTCAGGCAGCATTAACAGGTTTTTTTTTTAAAGGTTGGCTGACACAGCACTTCTTTCTAGGTCTCTCCTTGGATTGTCTTTTGGTTTAAAAAAGAATTGTTTATAATTTTGGTTAAAAAAAAAATTTGGTAAAACTATATATTTATGACACAGTTTTGTTTTTTTTTTTATACATTCCTTTGGTAACCAGGAAAATAGCTTCTATAGACAATATAATTTGTTTCTGGAAGATAGTTGCTAAAAATATAACTGCTGTTTGGTGAAGCTGCATTTACTGGCGTGCTGAACGTCGAGGTTTTTGTATGTGACCGAGAATTTCTGTAACGGTGCTGGTAAAGATGGGGAGCGAGTCTGCTGGCTCCCGCTCCAAAAATCCCGTCCCGGGAGCCGTTCTGGCCAGGGGTGCCGGGGTCTCCGTGCCGGAGCCGGGGTCTCCCCGTCCCTCTGGGGGCCTGGCTTTGGGGGCAGCGGGTGCTGAACGGGGGCAGTGGGGGGGTTGCTGTATTTCTTGGGCAGCAGAGAGGGGCCGGGTCGGTGCGTCCCGGAGCGAGGAGCAGCGTTCGGTGTCTCCTCTCCTAGTGCAGAATTGGAGAAAGAAAAAATTCCCCAATCAGTTTTGCTTCCTAAATTTCCGTAAAGCCCCGGATTTGCAATCAGCTGCAAAGCTCTTTTTTTTTTTGGGGGGGGGGAAGATGCTGAAGGCTTCCCGCTGTGCAGAAGACCCAGAGCTACTCGCACATCAGCTCCAGGCGGGGTTACTGGTCCCAGCACTGGTTCCCAGCAGCCGGGCGGTGCTGGGACCAGCAGACCCCCCCTCCTTCAGCCCGGCCGCCGCATTCGCCTCCCCTGCTCCAATAGAAGTATTGGGAAACGACTTTTTGCCACGTTTGCTTGTAACTTCGCCGTGCTGAGGCGTTCGCCGTCAGGCCGTCGATTCTGTCGAAAGGTTTGATTTTTGTTTATTTTTTGAATCTACTGGTTAGATTTATTGTCCAATCGCTAAAGTATTTTTAAAGCTTATTTTGTTTGTAACTGGGCACACCTCAGTGCCGGGGTCTGGATGGTATTGTATGCACTGGGAAAGCGAACAGGATTTTCTATGGTATTAATCAACTAAAATTTTTCTATATAGAGTATTTACAAAAATGACCATTTTAGTGATTAAAAGGGTGATCTTTTTATTTGAATGTATGGCAGGCTTTATATGTCCATCAGTGATGATAGCAAAAAAAAAAAGGATTTTATGTGCCTATGTATTTTTGTACTGGCTTCAAATAAACCAATGACCTTCCCTCCTCCTACCCGCCTGCTCTTGCCGTCCGCCAGGCGCTGGCCCGCGCGTCCCTGCAGCGGCAGGAAGAAAAAGGCTGGAGATAAAGGCCAAATAAAACCGGGGTGCAGCCGGGCACCCCCAGCCCCCCGGCGGTAGCAGGTTTGTTGTCCCTTCTGCCTGTACTCTGCTCCCAAGTAACAGCGATGGGACGAGAGGAAACGGCCTCTAGTTGTGCCAGGGGAGGTTTAGGTTGGACATGAGGAGAAATTGCTTTCCTGCAAGAGTGGTCAGGCCTTGGCACAGGCTGCCGAGGGCAGTGGTGGAGTCCCCATCCCTGGAGGGATTTAAAAGACGTGGAGATGAGGCGCTTGAGGACATGGTTTAGTGGCCATGGGGGGGTTGGGTTGACGGTTGGACTCGATGACCTGAGAGGTCTTTTCCAACCTTAGTGATTCCATGATTCTATGATTCTACTCTGGTAGGTGTGGGGGAAGCAGGGGCGAGGGAGGGCTCTTGGGTTTTCAGCTTTAAATATTCTTTGAGGAAGGGAGAAGATCCTCATGGGAAAACCAAAACCAAAACCCCCTTGTGGTTTGCTAAAATCGGTCCCTCTCCTTCTCCCCGGCTCGCCCGAGCTGTTCCGTGGTGTGTTCCTCGGAGGAACGCGGCACTCTGCGAGCACTTACTGCTCCCGTTTAAAAAACTCTGCCTGCGAGGTGACTGCAGAGCCAGAGCTGGCCCCAGCGCCAGCGCCAGTGCTCTTTGACTTTAGAAATAAAAAATTAGCAGCAGCCACATTGGCACTCACCAGGCCTTTGACTTTGGAAATAAAAAAATCAGCAGCAGCCGCGTTGGCACTCACCGGGCCTTTGACTTTAGAAATAAAAATTAACTCTTCATTCGTTACCCCCAGCTAACCCACCGCCCTTCCTCGTCCTGTCCCTCCTCCATGGCAGCACCAAGCTTGCTCTCTGTCTTCCTTTACATTACGCTGCCTTTACGTTAAAGCGTCCAGCAAAGCTCTCCTCCCTCCCGCTGCCCGGAGCAAGGCCCGCGCCGGGCTCCGTAACGCCCTGCCAGGGCGCTCGGGGCAGCCGAAGGGCGCGAGAGCGACCTGGTTTTAGGGGAATTGAAAGACGCGGTTCAAAGTTTAATCAGAAAAGGGTGTTTTGTTTCTGCGGTTTTAACCGCAGCAGTAATGGAGTCACTACCGCGCCGCTACAGCGGGATGGGGTGCTGGCATCCTCTGTGAGCAGAAGTGTTCTACCCGCTGTTCTGATCAAAACACTCAGGAATTTTTTATGCAAACAGTATGTTTAAAAAAATATTTTAATAAGCTTTTTCAGAATTGCAGACAGGGAGCGGGGATAAGAGAAGGGAATCACTAACAGTGCAAAATTACTACGTGTGGAAAAAATGTATAAAACTAATTTGTAAATTTTGTCTGTGTGTGTGTAGTTGGTTTTTTTTACTATCACGTTTAATCCTTTAGAAAGCCCAGCAAGGATTTATCCTGTTGAACTGGATTCTCCGTTCAGGCTGCAGTCTTAAAGCACTTCGTGAATCCAGGACACCCGCTCCAGCCGAAGCCATCACGATAGCGCTTGAAAAACATACCCAAGTGTCACATGCAAGTTGTGATCTTTTCAGCGCAGTTTGGAACACTTCTGGGCTCCAAACTGTTCCGAAAGCTTTCTGAATGAAATCAAAGTTACTATATTTCTAGAATTTTAAATAGCTTTAGTAGTGCAATGACTTATCAAGTTATAGTGGCTGCATTTTGAAGAACATGAACAAAGTACTGTGTAAAACACCAGCATAAACAAAATGTAAATTATAATTAAATATTCTTAAAGTCTAGCTGAGCATTACATATTTGTTGATTATGGAATGTCAGGTCTCTTCTATGTATCACCAAAAAAAGGTAAGATATAAAACAAAGCAACATTCCTGAAAATATACACAGTGCTGTATTTCACACGCAAGCCTGAGACAATTTACTTATAAACTTTCCTATAAATTTTTGGAAATATTTCCAGCTTGCAAACAAAAAATGCATAAAAATAACATTGAAAATAGGGCTCTAGTTGCAAAGACTCTTAAAAGCACTGCCCTCCGTCTGAAACCGTCTCGAGACCATCTTTGATATAAGGCTGTGATACTTTGGGTTTCTGTTAATAAACCAAACTGTGAAGTTAACAGCAACCTCTTACTAAAGCAATCAGTTCATTAATTGATTAGTACAGGCCATACGTTAGCAAAACTCACTGATGTGCCTCTCCACGTAAATCGCTAATTCTGGGCCGATGTCAACTGCTGCGCGGCAGCTGAGCCAGCCAGAGCGGATCATTCACAGCATTTCTGGGAACAGCAGGTTAACACGCTCCGGCAGCTCCTCACGGTGATGGAGCCAGGCCGGGTCCAGAGGAGTTGGCTCATTAATGACCATAAAGTCCAAGTAGACGTCGTTGAAGAAGAAAACAAAACCCTTAGCAGTTGTTTTTTTTTGGGTTGATACATTAGGTTCAAACCATAGGATCGTACATTTGAAACTGGAATTGTAAAGACTCGTAAACATCAAGTAAAAATAACCAATTAAAAATGAACAGTACACCTGTAAGCCACAGGAGGAGGAGACAAGATTATAAATTATACAAATGAACAATTTTTCCTATTTTTAATATAGTAGATGTGTAGCTGTGGCTTAAAAAAAATTTAAAAACCAAACACCGCTATTAAAAATCTTTCCATTTCATGGATGTAAACCGTAGGGTTTCAAATTATGCTAGTGAGACAGTGAGCAGCACCCCCTCCACGCATTTATAAAGAAGTTTCGTTTCTCTCACTTCAATCTTAAAATAGGTACCCATACCTACTCTCACTTCTTGCACACGTGAACCTCTATATACTGAATGTATATATGTGCATATGCTGTACCAAGTATGTGTACGTGATGTTTCTGCTCCCACTGAAATACCCCTCCGTATCGGGTCCCCTAGTTCTCAGAAATTCAAGCGCAGGCACCAGGTTAGCAGCTGCACGTCCGTTTCTAACCGGTACAGCCAGAATCACTTGACATTTCCCACCCTTCCTGTGCTCAGTGAAATGTAGATGATAGACAGGCTGCAAATAAATCAACGGATAATCTAACACCTGATTGTGGCGAACAAGGTTTAGTAAACTTAAGCATTTGGCTGACGTGAAATCTATCTGAGCTCAAAATAACATGAGAAAATGTATAATGAAAGCAAGAAAATCTGTGCAATGCAAGCATCATGCTTAACAAATTTTTAGCATCACTATTTGCCATAAAACAGAAATAAGAAAAAACATGTTTTCAAAATCAAATTACTTCTAACTATTCTGGATGTTAATTGTTTACTGTTTTCTGAGAAGAAAATAACATGTTGGTGACTAATAAGCATTTTTTAAGTCAATTGGTTTGGTTTGGGATTTTTTTGTTGGTTTTTTTTTTTAGAAAAGACTTCAGCAAAATAAAATGAAGCTGACGTTAGACTCAGGATATCAATTCTCTCATAAAAGTTTACCAACTGTACAAGTTAAGAAAATTATACAAGCTTTTGTTTTAAGAAAGGACAGTTCAATCAAGACATAAGTACTGTAAAAATCTTTCAAAGGCTACAAAGAAATCTGGAAAAATACAGAATGTATTTCTTTAGCCCAGATAAAGAATATGGAAAGACATCATTGATGTCAACAATTTTACATACACAAACCTGACCTGGTTTATTTATTTACCTTTTAAAACTTCTATATATAAAAATAGTTGTGCTCATAACTTTCAGGATTCATAAGGGTTCCTTAACAGTGGGATGACACTTTCCTCTCGCTAGCGTGAGTGGAAGTCTCTGTGCCTACTCTGATGTGTGTCTTGGCATTCTGTATTTCATTTTAACTTCCTGCAACATTTGAACCAGCCCCCTGCTTCAAATAGGATGTTTTGTTCACTTGTACAATGCTTAAATGGTGTATTACACACAGAAGTTTCTTTAATGTATTAGGCTGGGAGTATTTTTGCAGAAACTCACTGATTTTTTTCTCCAATATTTTTAAGAGCCTTACGAGTTCCCAGAACTACAGTTGCCAGCTCTGAGAAATGGAATATTCTCCTACTGCTTTTCAGCACTGAAAAAACCAAATAATCAGATCTTAAGAGCCAACTAGAAGGTGTTAGAAAAAAATCTCAGCAGATTGTTTCATGGAACTGGATTTTGTAAGGTAACCCATCAACCCTGAAAATTTTAGACACCCAAAATTTACTCCAAGGAATAAAATCAGCTCCTAGCATTCAGTCATCCAAAGTTTCTAGTTCTTCAAGCTTCCCATGTGAGTTTGCTTCTTGGAAGAACTCTGAAGAACCTGGACTCTCTTTCCCATTGCTGTTAATTCTTCTTCTTTTTAGAGGTCTTTCGTTTTTTTCTTCAAAATCATTTTCGTTTCTTGAAGCTGAATGAGCAAGTTTTGGGTCAATGGAAAGGTTTTCAGTTTCATACCCATTTGTATCCAGATCCGTGTGAGGTGTTTTCTTGCCACTGGTAGGTCCATTTACATGCAATCCTTCAATTTTTGCTTCATCTTTATTTGGTATCTCACCTGGCCCATTAGCAGACACCCCTGTGTTACAGAGACATACCGTAAGAAAGAATAGAAGCGTAAGCAGTAACAGAACAATCTGTGAGAGGTCAATAAAGCAGAAGTCTAACTAGTCCCATCGAACTTAAAAGCCAATATTGTTCTCCGTATCCTCACTGTGTGATGAACGCGTGATTTATCTGCATACACGAGGGAGTTTATGGAAGCCCTTCCAAGCAACAGCAGCCAAGAAAACGTCCTGGAATCCCGTAACTGTACAAGCCGCAGGTGCACTGTCCTCACCTGGGCAGTTTCTGTAGCTTCCACTTGATTTTCACAATCTGATTCAGCCCCCAAAAAGTCCTCCCCTCCTCTTGCTACTGCTTTCACTTCAGCTCCTTCGGAACAGCTCTCCCTTGCTTTTGAGGTTTTCTTCCTTCACAAGTGATCGTACCCTGGCTCTTCTCCCATTCCTAACTGCCCTTCAGTGCCCCACATCTGGTAAGAACAGCTAACGGTGCTCCTGAGCCAAGCACCAGAGACGCGCTAGTGTGCTGCATGATAGCCCCGTTCCCATCTCAGCTGTTTCAAACATCCTGCACAGGACTCCTCGCAAAGTCAGCATCGAAGACAATAACACTGTTTACATTTAAAAGGAAGATTCTAGTGGAGATTTATCTTCAATATGTGACCACTGGCTAAATGCAAATGTAGCTTTTTTTAAAAACATTTTTAACTTAAAGCTGCTAACACCCTGGAATATATTTAAAACTAAAATTGACTTGTTTTTAGAGAGGCAAGCTGAACTTCTCATTCGGCTTGTCATCTCCGATGATTTGGCAACTCTGTTTAGGAGGGACAGGGCACGCACTTACCATTCTGATTACTGTTGCTGGTTGTGCTGTCTTCCCTTTCAGACTGGCTGGTGCTGCTGTTGGAAGTTGTAGGAGGAGGGGACGGAGCTCTACTGGAAGCAGCACTTTCACTTTCATCCAGGAGACGGTCCATATAATCTCTACGCAACAGAAACAGCACATTCAGCATTGCCCTTGCTGTGTAAAGGATTGGGGTTATTTGTATCAAAATATTCACTGCATATGCTGCAAGTGTGACCAATTCGCGTTTTGTATCTTTTGAAATGCACAGATTTATCTTGCTAAGTTAACACTTTAAGATCTCCTGTGTTAACTGGCCCACGTATGGTTTGCCCACAGCAACTACGTATTTGTTGACCAATCACTGCAGCCAGCTTATATAAATTCAGCCTGTGCTTATGCTAAGTCCCATAAGATCACGCACAAGCAGAAACTTCAGTATGCTGTGATGTTCTGGACTGTGTTTTCAAGGTGATGCTCTCAGGCAGGTTCATGCTAAGCTCTTGCGATTTGCTGTGGCAGCGATAACATACCATGAAAGTAAGTAAGTTTTGTGCACGTACAACCTCAAAAGGGGTAAAGTTAAAAGCAAATTAAAAACTTCAGAGTTAAAGATAAGACATTTCCATATCTAACATCTATTACAGTCCTGCAATTCAGGTCACTTATAGTAAATCTCTTATGAAAGATTTAAACCAAGGTTGGTAAAGCCCTTCTACATGCGGTATTAGTCTGGATTAACTCCAGAAACAGCATATCCTCACACATAATTATTCTGGAACTAATACTGCACCCTAAATTCCCACATCTATCTGCAAAAGCATTCATGAATAGACAACTACAATCCTTAATGACACTTCTTCTGATCACCATATGCAGTCAACTGCAAAAAAATCAGAGAATGTTTTAAGTGAGTAAAAACCAAAAATGTCTACTAATTTGGGCAAAAACGGAAAAAAAAAAAACCCAAACCAACAGACGGAAGAAGAGGGGGAGACAGACAGTCCCTGACAACTGGTTAAGAAAATCCAGCAGCTCTGGGTGCTTCTCTGTAACAGTCTACTTTACAAAGCCACAGATGGCAACTCTTAATGTCATACTGCAAGTTCACTTCAGCGGTCCAACAAACAGTTCTAAAATGTTTCAAGAAACAATAATATTAAAAAGAAGGATCAACAGAAAAGCCAGGAACAAATGAGAAGAAAAAATAATAGTCAAAAGACTTGGAGAACGTCAGCGGAAAGAGTGGGATACTAAAATCATAGCATTGGAATGAAGGGCAGAAGAATACGTTGGCTCACTTGCTCAGATTTGAGGGAGGAAAATATACAGCTATGCACAGACATTTCCCTCTTTGCCTAGCAGAGACGTGAATGGGGAAAGGAGCCATATACACCCAAAAAAGCCCTGGTATGGAGTACTGTGTTGGCCGGACTTCTTGCCAAACAATATATTTCAAGAGTTGTATACTACAGCATGCACCACAAATCCCACCTGAAACTTGCGACTAACGCCTTTGTATAAAAGATGTCTTTAAAGTAAAACAAACATTTTTAAAATTCCACACATTTGCAGAAACGTTACATTTGTGAAACATTTAAATAGAAAACAAACTAAATCAAAAAGCTGTTCAATGCAAATTGTTGGCCTTATTCCAAATAAATGTATTCTAGAAATTACATTATACGCACTAGTAAGCTTTTCTTACACCTTGGCTGTTTTCCTGCTGCCAGTTGGAATCCCTAGGCTGTCACACCATTTCAGATTAGAGCAGTATAAAATAAAGATTTAGATCCAACATGTAAAAGCACATAAAAATAATGCACATCTTACGTTACACCAGGATGAAGATTGTATTTCTTCTTTCCAAATCGGGTCTGCTGCGCAAAGAAATCATAACGCTCTGATTTCTTCCACATGTAATAAAATGCTACACACTCACCAACTGATCTTGTTCGTACCTAGGAAATATGTGCCATGCAAATTTTGATGAATTTAAATACATTTTTGGCAAAAAGCTACCATTTAAATCAAAAGGTGTGAAATTCAAAGTCAATGCTTCTTTATACAACATAGGAAATAGTGGAAACTATTGACTCAAAATTTCAGAGGCCTAGAAATTGAAATGCAAAGTTTAACAGTATTTCTAAGAATACTGAAGATATCGTGACGTGCCGCAAGCAACAGCTTCAGGAGAAATATCCAAGTCTGTTTCACCAGTCTCTTCAAGACCAGAATGAGACTCTAGGGATGCAGATCTTCCCGTATGTATGCGCAGCAGGATTTTTGCACTTTTCTGAACTTAGGGTTCACAGCCACAATTACAGAGGATTTCTGGACTTTGACAAATCAATCTGGACATATATGTAGTAAAAATTAGAAGGAGTAAATATGGTAATTTGTGAAGGAAATTGAGGATAAGAATTTATTTACAATTGCAATGCTTTAAAAAAACAATGAGAACTACACTTAACATCAGCGTTTACCTTATTTGCCTGAATCACATGAAAATCCTTGCCATAGACTTTCAGTCCTTGTTCAAAGTTCCTACATTCTTCTTCTGTCCAAACAGATAATTCTTCTATAGCAAGGGAATGCAATAAAGAAAATGTTTTACAAAAAAGTCAATAAAAGAAAACTTAAAGTGACAGAAAACATATGTGATATTCAAGTTTCTTACACCATCTGCTGACTAAATGAGAACCACCTCCAGAAATTTCACTTACTAGTACAAAAATGAAAATTCTCCCTTCTAATGAGTAGGTGGGAGACTTGGCTGCCTTACGTAGCTAGTCGGTAGGGACTGTTATAAATGGTCCATAACTCCAGCCCTGCCGCATGGGGGAAATAATTAGGCAGCAGAAAGAGGAAGAAGGGCTTAGAAACTTGGTCTCACCATGTTGCCCCTAGAACCATAGGAAGCGTATCCTTCAAGCCAGGACACAGCATGGAGGAGTTCATACTACGGCCTCAAACTGGTTGCTGGTATTCGGAAGAAGCAGGGGAAAAGGAATGAGGAAGGAGAGCTTCTTTACTGCTGGCAAGGGCCAGCAATGATAGGCTGTTAATTCCAGTTAGAGAGAAAATGAAACTGTGCTGCTCACACTATTAGGTGGGAAATCGTGGCCCCACTGAAGCCAGAATAAACGCCTAATAACTTTCAGTCACACTTCTAAGAACTTAATATAATTTGGCCTTATTGATTCTTAAGGTCATGAATAAATAAGGATTAAAATACCGGGAGAACAAACTAATCTCTATTTGATCATTCTTGTCTTGTGATTTGCACAGTAAACTCTGGAGAAGCCACAGGTTTGAAAGCAGAACCAACAGATCAATGTGCAAGGAAAATAACTTGTGCCTTCTCTTAGTTTCTTGTTCCTTTGAGTATAAAGATCAATACCAAACCACGAAATGCTTAAGGCTCCAAAAGCATCTTTAAGACCAGGGTCTTTTTAGTGTAATACTTTTTTAAATAAAAGATTTAGATGCTTATTCTCCTTTATTTAGAATTGTGAATTATTTCATTTTATATTTTATGTTTGTTCCATTAACTTTGATGACTGAAAAGGTCTAGAAGAACAAAGAACAAAATGCCCAAGAAATGCAGAATTCAGCAATGCACAACTACCTAGAAGTAATTTTAAATTTTAACTTCCTATTAAAGTCACTGATATTTATATCAAGCTCTGCTGACAAAAAGTTAATTTACACGCCCTCTCTGAGCATGTACCTGTTTATACTACATCTGCTAATTTCGTTCTCTCTGGGAACAGTAAGAGATTCACTGAAGGTTGCATTTAGATGGGCACTGATATTTAAGGCTGACATGTAGTCAAGCTCAGTCTGCTGACAGCAAAACCCAATATCTGTGTAACGAGTAAAATGAGAGTTCAACAATATAAACTTAACTTTCAGTGTATGCTCACCTCTGGCTGCTTTTACATTAAATCTCAACCTTCGTAATGATTCTTCAGTATCAAAATTGCACTTAACGAGTTCATACAATGCCTGGAAAGATGAAAAGACACACATTTAACATTCTAGATACCACTCAATATATGTTGTGCCACAGAAGCATACTTAGTAAATCACTAATACCTATTAAGAAAAGATTAAAAATAAACTCTTTGAATTAATGTAATATGTCTTTGTACTGTCTTAAATTATATTTCATCTGTTAAATTTCCAAATCTCTAATTACATAACCAAGTATATATCTAGGTAAAGTATTTTAACATTTTCATCCACCGCATACATTCGTAAAATTGATGGGGGTTTTTTTGTGTGACGAAAAAAAAAAAGTATGCATTCATATAGCTTTAAAAAAATCTGTAACTGAAAGAACAGAACTCATTCATACACAATTATTTATACATAAAATAATGCACTGATACATCAAGCAATGTTAAGCCTAAGTTAACAGTTTAATATTTTTGAGAGGAAAAAACCCATCACACTTCTATTTCCCCAAGGAATAATAAAGCTGTTTCAAAAGCAATTTTAATTCTTGGGAGTAAAATAAAATAAAATAAAGGGCTAATTAATTCTGCAATATTAAACTATAAATCCTAATTATTCTTACATACCTGCTCATTGTCTTTAATATGTGATCCTTCAGGAATTGCGTCGAGGCCTTTCTCATCTCCCGTACGCCTTGATGCTTCATTTAAGAACTCAATCACTTTTTCTTCAGGTAAGAAGTCAGGATTCCACAGCAGCTGGTCATCATTTTCGTACACTGGATTAACCACAGGAAAAAGAAAAACAAGCTATAACAACAATACAGAAGTTTATTCTCTCTTATGAAGCTAGTGATTATGAAACCTTGGAAGATCATTAGAGCACCAACATTAATCCAGAACACACACAAGGACAGGTAAAAGGTAGTCTCACAAATGCAGTGATCCAAATGACTAGGATACTATACCTTATATTGTCTTCAAATCTCTGACATAATCAGTGCTCTAGATTCTAGGACCCATTTATGAAACTCCAGAAACTCCACCTTCCCCGTCCTCCCCCTGAAGCCACTTGAATCACAAGGCAGCAGCACTGCCCGACTCAGTCCCCGCAAGATCCATCCAGCGTGCCTCTTCCCTAAGCAGCACGGTTTTGCTGCTGGCAGCCAGCAGGCATGGAAAACTATTTCAGAAACTGATGATATCTGTTTTCTTGCAAAACGATTAGGATCAGTCACATAAAACCAAAAAGTGCACCGTCAAAAATGGTGCTAAAAACATTACCAGGTGTCTGGACCGCTAAATAAAAGTCTCAGCTAACATGGCTGGCAAAAGCCAGCAACAGGATCCACTACTTCTCCAAGGAAGACGACACCCAGACATTCTGAAGTCAAACAGCTCCTGAAAGGAAACTTTGCTCAGACCTTCCTACTAGCTCCAAGAAATACTTTCTAAAACAAAATAATTCAGGTAAACATCGCTGAATTTTAATACTACCAAATCTCTACTGTTTTTTCAGAGCTTTTGCATGAGCTTTCAGACCAGGAAAGCCATAGTAAACGGAAGTTTGTGGGAGGACCACGGCCAAATAGTATATCCTCTGAATTATCTCCCATTTTTATACTGAAGAACCTACAAGCTTTACAGGATTAAAATACCAGTACAGCAAAATAAAGTAAAATTCAGGTTATTAAAAAACAGAATCAGAAAAGTATCCAGACCTTGCTTGTGTCTCAGTCCTCAATGAAAGATAACCTTACAAAAACCAGCAAGAAAGTAACCTTAACATTGATTCCATTAGCTCGGTGAGCACCTCTGACTCTTACTCAACAAGAGAAAGACGGGATCAGCACTTGGGAAAGCACGGCCAGCACAGGAAGGGAAGGTAGGAAGGTACGGTAGCATTCTGTGCAGGTGGAAAGGTCAGAGTGGCAGCTAGGGGCATCTCCACTTGAAAAAAATTATTTTTAACATGAAAGACTACAAATAAAACAACAAAACTGGTAAGGAAAATTATTAAGTGTCCTGCAAAGAAAGACAGCTCCATTTTACCAACGACATACTCTTTGGAAACAGCTCCCAACAATTTTCTGGGAGCAATTTTTTTTCCAAAAGCTAGTCCTAATCTGATGTTTGGTTGCTCATTTAAGAAAAAGATTCTAGGTATCTTGGGATACAAACTCCAGCAGCAGCAACAATTCTTTTCAGGAGATAACCGATAATTGGTTCTAAGCCACCCTTAATGATGCAAGCTAAGTACACTGCAATGTTTATGAATGACAGCGGTCAGTAAGTCTCAAAGCAGCTTGAGCACCTTTCAGTTTTCAGGCCTATCCTTCGATTTTCAAGTCCAAGCCCTCTGAAAACATATCTTTTAATTTTGTATATTTTTCATAAGCTGAAATTGTTTAGTAGCAGCTACTTTGGTTCCCGGGCATACTTCTCAGAGAGCCAGTCCACTGTAATTAGCTTAGTGTAGATTACTGGTCGTTCTTTCCTCACAACAGCATGTCAGAACGCATTTTGAAAAGCAATGTGGTTATTCCTGAGAGTTCTAGCATTTTTGTGCTTTTGCTTATGGGACTGGGTATGAAGGGACTAGCCTTCTTAGTGTTTGGGAATTTTACAATTAGAATTTCCCCTTCATTGGAGAACAACTAGGATGATGGGATGTACATGAAAGTACTAAATACCTAGTCTCAGACATTTATTTTTCAACTTTTTAAGTTTCATTAATATTCCAGCTGAGTCCTGTCAAAGATTACATGCAAAACACAGCGGAAAGGAAAGATGTGGCAGAAGATATAAAACCCCACTGGTACATAAAACTAGAACAGCCCTAACTTTTCCCCTCAATCGTTTTTGCCTATGACGTAGGTTCTCTGTTCTGCAGAGAGTAGTGTGCAAGACTATGAAAAACTGGTTTATATAGGTTACTGCAATGCACAAAGCAGCTATATCTTTTAATTATTGGAGGCCAGAAGCCGTTTAGAGCTTAGTAAATACCAGGAAAAGCAGCTGACTGACCAGTAAAGTATAATTTACGGCATCTCAGGCAAATACATAGTTCAAGCTCTATTTTCAGACAGAAGCAGGAAAGCGTGCAAAGAGCAACTTCTTCACAGCTAAAAAGCAGATGTCTTCTAATTTGCCATTTTCTATTTTTAATGGAAGCTCCTGACCTCTCAACGTAGTTTTAAATTACATTCGCTTCAACCTCTCTGTCTATGAAGTGCAGAGCTGACAGAATGTGTCAGCTTCAGTGTGAGCCTGCTCTAAGTCAACAGCAGGACTGATGCTCTTTTTAGATGTTTCTAGCTAGATCAAGCTACAGCGTAGCTACCGCAACCTGGAGCTTGAAGCAAGACAACTGCTACTGCTTGAGTATATACTCAAATTCTAGGAAGGCACCCAGTTTTGTGTTGGTTAGTTGAAAAAGTAACTTACATAAAACTACAAAAGCCAGAGTCTCAAACTGACCTGCAGTGTAAATTCTTAGTAATGGGCTGAGTGAGCAGGAAAATTTGCTTCTTTTAAGCTCACAGCTGCGTCTACCTTTCCTGACTTGATTATATTGAGAGCATACAGCCAGAGGCTCTGGTTGTGAGGGAGGAAAAAGTTCCTGGAAAAAAACCCAAAAGTAGAACAAGAGGTTCTGTAATACTGATCGAAGAGTTATAAAATGTGAAAATCAAAGCTGCTGGTACCGTTTTGGCTCTTTTAACATGTTAATCCAATTCCAGCAACACAATTCTTTATTATCTATATTGTTTTATGTAAACTAAATATACTAGGTGAAGAGGTTAACATAAGCTACATAGAAAGCTTGTGTACATTACCAAATTAGAATGCAAGGGTTAATAGGCAATAGGCCAGCAATATAATCTTCCTTTTCCCCTTCCAAGACTCAAGCTCTGACGGTAAAGTACAGGATGAACTCTAGTTTGAGATGCTGGTTCTGTTTTTCACTTGAAGGAGCTCTTTTATTTTGCAAGACACGTGACATCAATCAAATCTTTTATTTCTCCCCATTACAAAATAATCTCAAACACAGCAATAATGTTAATAGTGCTAAGTCTCACCTTTTTCATTCTCTTTGTATTTGCATATGCCAGCTGGAATTTCAGCTTGAAACATAGAGCCTACCATGATTTCCTGTTTTGAAATAACAGAAACAAGAAGTTAAGCAACCACCGCCGTGATGTTTTTTGTCAGCAAACAAGAGAATGACCACATCTTTTTTTACCTCTTAAAACTTTCATTGCTTAGAATCAAAAAATACAGTTAACAGGCACTATATGGAAATGTATTTTTGACTCTTCGGGGAGGTCTTTAGCACTTCTTACTATCAAATCTCTTATATTTATGGGGAAAAACTGGAGAGGATTTGGGTGACCTATAGAGCTCAGAGTTACTAGGAAACAGATCAACTCATTATTCATGAAACACAGACTTTTTTAACAGCCCTTAATATTTACCTTTTTCCAGTCTTCTGAGGGAATATAATCTTCATCTTCTTCGGATTCCTCTTCTATTTCACTATCTACAAGAAATCGTTCAAACGTTTACACACAAGGAGCTGTGACGGGGCCCGCGCGTGCCCATGCCAGCCTCCAGCAAAGCGGGCTGAGCGCGCCTGGGACGTCACAGCCAGCTCCTGGGAGCAGCGCAGAGGGTGACGGGGGCACGTGAGCCCAGCCTCTCACCCCGCCAGCCGCCCTGCTCTGCCTCACTGCATCTCTTCTAACACCACACGAGTCCAAATGGCAGTTTTAGTGACAATACTGAATGTTTCAGTATTGACAACTTTAAAAAATGACACCCCCCCAATGTTCACCTTTAGAATGGATTAAGATACACAACAGGCTCTGAAAAGTTATGGCACAAATGAATACATCCATCAATTTTACTACTACCTAATTAAAATTTGCTTTCCCTCACCCAGCTTTGAAGCAGTTGAGATGATCCACAGCCAAATTTACTACAAACAGTTACTTTCTGAAAGTATTTTTACGTGGATGTTCAGCATCCACATGCGGGTTTCAACCCCATTTTCAATGAGCTTCTAGCTTAGTTACTGCCGTTCTTTTTCCCTTACAGCAGCTGTCACTGAATTTAAGGTAGACCATAGCACAAGGTGCCAGAAATCTGCAAGTGTGCTTTTCTCAGTCTTACCGGGATTTAGTAGGCTTGGATGTACTGCTCAGAGATGCACAGCAGCATTTAAAATAGATCATTTTGGTTAAGGACTGACAAAAATTTTAAGCTCTTTATGATATAGGCTAGTTGCCTTTCACAACGTAGTGAAAGCAACTGCAATATCTGGTTTATGTATAGCAAGTGATAATACCAGCACTAAAATTATTTGTACATTAAATTACATTCTATACACAGCTGAACATTGTAAAAAACCCAAAACCTAATGCAATCCACTTGCATTATGCTAATGCTATGTTTAAAAAATAGAGTTCATTTAAGATACTTGCAAAATCCTCTGCACAGCTACATGCTGAGGTTCCTTGGCATTTTTGGATTAAAACAAACTGCAGATTAGAAAATGGCATTTCTACAATGTCATGGCTAATAAGTATCAAGTATAAGGTATCATAAGGAACCTTTGCTTTAACTTTTGTTTGTTAAAACATAGAACAGTAGGAATTCAAACATCGGCGACAGTCACTTCCATCAAAGAAAGGTAAAATATCTGTTGTCCAAACAGCCCTGATGATAGCTCAATACTAAAAGGTTCAGATCCCATTAAGTAAGACTGCCGCAGAAGTGAGTTGTCGAAAGGGACAGCTACATAACACTAGCTCAACATCTCAAATGGATGCAAAATCAATTTTTAAACAAAACAAGAGAGAAAATAATCAGTAACAATATCAAATGTGGAATTCTTGAAGCAAATTTTCCTCATCGTTATCTCCCCCTTCATTATTTCAGGTTTAACAATCCATTGGCCTTTTTCAGATTTCACTGCTTTTGTTTTCTGTGTTAGCAATCTTGAAGAAATCTGGGGTTCTATTTCTTGAAGAAATCTAAATCTAATCTGAAAAAAAAATCAGTTTTTACTTTTTCCTTCAGTTGGACTCTCACCTGCTTTCAGTGAGTACATAAACTGGTGTCAGCGGGCCTTGTCATGATAACCACGCACTGTGCAGCAATTATCTAGTTGGAACAGTTCATTTCCTACTCGCAAATATTTTTACCTATGTCCTTAGGCAGCTGAAACTATGATGGTAAGGTAATACCATACTACACAGTCACTTACCGCACCTGGACTCCATGTACAAGAAAACTTTTCTGAAGGGCACATCCATACAAACCAGTTTGCAAGATCACAAACTGGACTGTTACAACACTCGGAGTAGTGTCAGGTCTGAGAGCCTGCTTTTTCAAAACTGTAGAAATCTAAATTTTTCCACAAATTTCTTAAGAAGAGAGAATATCTACTGTCCTTATACAGAGTCCCTTATCTGCAGAGAAGATTTAACAAATTGCTAAAAATAGGACTTTTTTGTTGCTTATTATTTTGAGCATAAGGATAATCAAGAGCAGTGTTATGAAAGAGAACAAACAAGTGTTTCAGAAACAATACTATGTTAACTCAAGCAGTTCTTAACCAAAGGTCAATCATATTGAGCTTACTGTGCTTAGTACTAAACTGTACATACTTGTATCAAAATATTTACATCGACGAGGGCGAATTATCTCCTGTGGATCTTGAGAAGCAACAGATGGTGCTGGGTCATCATTAGATGACTGTGTCTCATCTTCCTGACCTGATGAATCTTTTATGGTCTCCTCCTTAAATATAAAAAAGCAAACAGGAGATCAGCTATCCCTGGTATGTGAAAAACACTATTTCGGCCATATTTTTTCCAAAATTGTCAATATATCAAATCCCAATATCTTTTATCTGACTTGAAGTGACTGTATAGATTGTGGCCTGTCCAGACTGAGCCACAACAAATGTGTTACACACTCACATTATTTATTGACCAGGATTTTAAGCAGATCAATTTAACACTCAGACTCTAACGTACAAATCAGAAATATGAACCACAATCAAATATCATGCCTAGTTTTTTAAATTAGTCAAGCAAATCCTTGCAGTTTTCATTTAATTTCATTTAACTTTAAATTTCACTTCGGTCTTTAAAACCCTTCCTTATGAATTTTCAGTAAAAGAGGGGAGGAATTATTTACTGGCTATACTTTTCTCAATCAAATGGAAATGGTACCTTCCATAAAAATTAATGTCAATAGTGTGGCTCAACCCCACAGGAATAGCATATCAGTAGATTTGAGTACGTACATCGAGTCATTAGAAGATCAAAAAGTTAGAACAAATTTCTTTATTAGAACATAAACGACAACAACTATGGGAATTATTACAATTAAGGAAAATTAAAATGATAAAGGTTAAAAAAATATATTAGCATTTTTTATTTCAATGCATGTTGTCAATATCTTTTATGTGTTCTCTGACTATGTTGTGAGCACTCATACTTGCTAGTTCTCTCACAGAAGCATTAGGCACAGTGTACGTTTATGTGTACCTTTACCAGCAACCAGAGTATTATCGCATGTGCAGCTTAAAGCAGATTAAAAATAGAAAATAGCTAAGCGCAGTATAGCTAAATAAGCTGTAGAGAGATGAGCACTTGCAGAGAAAGCTTGAATGATTTATAAAATTATTCCACCCCCACAGATGTATTTTACTGCCTCTCTGCTAAGAGCATGCAAGCATTTCAGAGCTCTCATTCCTGTACCCTGAGGCAAACAACCCTGACAGGTTGGCTAGCTCTCTCTGTGCCCGGTCCTCCCCCCCCGCCTTTGATCCACCCCTACCAAAACTGGGCTCGAACTGGTGAACACACACATTCCATTCAGCCAGAGCGCCAAGCCTCCAGTTAAGCCAAGCCACTGGCTGTGGTCACGGTGCCAGACTGTCAGCCGTTGCTGCGGAGGGGCTAGCTGCCGCAGCACGCCACAAAGCGTTAGTGCCCTACAGAGGGACAAAGATGACTCCTCTGGCTGCTAACCGCAGGGACAGACACTGAGATTTCATCCATTTAAGAGAAAAGATAGGCGGTATCTTAAATCAGCTAGTAAAAGAACTGGAGAACTACAGAGGAGGTCATGAGAACACAGAAGATGGAAGTAATTAAGAAGCAAGGACACAGGAAGAAAGCGGGACTTCAGGAACACCACCATGCACCACAAAATAAACCACTTTTGTGTCTTATTTTAATTTTGCATACTTCATGTTATATAAGTTTCTCCCCCTCTCCAGCTTCTTGAACCTTTTCAGATGTAATCTAACTACGTATCTTTCTTCTTTTTGAACTATTCAACCCATACAAGTAGCAATCTTTCACTGCATCTGTCAAGGGAGTTTGTAAATCCTAAGAACTTCATTTTCTGAATCAGATATATCATTCCTCATCTCTGTGTCGCATTCCAGAGATTCTATAATGGGTAAGATATCAAAGAACAAAATGTACCCTTTTAAAAGCCAGATTAGGTAATGCAACTTCCATTAACGCCTAAGCTTTTTTGTTACTGACAATACAAAGGGTTTCATATTTTAATGGAATTCAGCATGCAACTCTGAACGCCGCCAGTAATGGAGAAGTTACAGCTGCGCCCATGACAGGACAGGATTGTTACAAATACATACGACATACACAAGTAGAAAAGATTCTTCTAAGATCAGAAAATTTATTTTAAGAGCACATAGAAGAGGACTTTAAAGATGCTAAATTCAAAACTATACATTTTGCAAAGATATTTGAAGCATTAGATTCAGTTAACAATTCATGTACAACTAGGTCTGCCAGGCTGAAAAAATACAATTTAAAACACTAAAGCTAAAAAACTTGCAGCCGTCTCCAATACTCAGAGACACATTTAATTCAATTCCACAATTCACTGTTCAGTTTCAGTAGATCAGCTTTTCATCTTGAAACAAGTATTCAGCCATATCTATAAAGGTACCTTCAGGCATTTGCAACTTCAGTTTTGAAGTCAGACTATTTCTGAAGGACAAGTGCAATACCTTCTTACATGATGCTACACGTATACATGTACCCTAATTTGCTGCAGCAACGGTTTGGAATGATACAGAAGAAATTAAGAGCGATGAAGAGAAATACAGCTGGGTAATTAAGAATAAACATTAAAGTTCAGTACACAAAGCATCTGAAATCAACTATATTACGAATTACTTCTACCACAATCTGGCATCTTGAGTGGTTGTCTAGTACAGAATGGCTGTATGAAAATCAGTTTCAAATTAGTGTAAACACTTACTTTGTTTTCACCACTACAGCCACTGTTGTCATCATTATCAACATCATCATCATCTTCTCCCTCCTCCTCCTCTTCATCATCGTCATCATCATCATCATCTTCTTGGAGTGGAATGGTACCATCATAGCCATAACGGCTAAGTAGCTCCTGGATTGGCATATCGCTTTCCTGATAAACATCCAAACGAAGTTTGAGATTTTAACAAAAATATTTCACATCCCACATCTGCTCTACAGCTTAAAGATGTGCATTTTAAACAGAAACGGATAGATCGTGAGCAGGTATACTAAGAATGGCCACTCCATTTGACTGTCCACTGAATGGACAGTCAAAACCAGAAGCTTCGGCTCCCAAGAAAAATGTGGTTTTTTATGCAGTGGAACTATTTCCTAATCCTTTACAAATTCACAGCAGACCTTGCATACCACCAATCTCTCAAAGGGGCCATAAAGCTCATTAACAGGGTACCAAAGGGCTGTATGCCCCACTCCTCCCTTGGTATTTGCCTACTATTACTTGACCAAAACACAAGTCCTGCAACGTGGCAGGTTACGTCTCGTTACAACATATCCCTTCACTACATAGAGCGAACACACTTGGCCTGAACACGGAGTTAAATCTTCATTTGGGGAGTTGCACTACAGGGACAGTTCTACATAGTTCCGCAACGCTGGCTTTGAATACAAAATTACACCAAAAATGCACCTCTCCGTCTCTCTGTGCCTCTCCCCTTTCTGGGCAAAACAAAAAATGAGGGGTTGGATGGAGGTGAGGGATCACCTGATATCCACGTAAAGATAGTGGTAATGTTTATGGATTGATATACATTTTAAGCTATCACCTGACAAAACCATCCACATTTGCTTCCATTTTGGAAGCAAATCTGCTAAAATATGTGCACATTTAAAAATCTTTGTATTTAGAATGCTGGTCCACTCTGAAGAGACATTTCAAATGATACAGTCAGTTCTCAAATTTAGTGGCTCCCAAGCTGTTATCAATTGCATTCACTTTATTAATAGAAATTATTAATTGCTGGGTCTGCAAATTACTTACTTTATTACTTTTAATACCTCAGTATCCAGCCTTCAGGGGCAGTATATGGCACCTCTAATGAGATTTTTCAGAGCAGAAACGTTCAGAGGGCATTTTGAAATTATCTCTCGCAGAAGAAAAAAATCCTTTGTTTATTATTTAAAGGTGTCTGCCTGCTCTAAATATTTCTTCTTAGTATGTAATGTACATCTCGGCTGATGATCAGATATTTTCAGTTACCGGCTGACCTTAGACCTGCTCCAATGAGCTCCTTTCCTAAGGGCTTTCACTGATCAACACATCTCTAGTTTCTGGAAACACACTAACAGAACCAATTACAAAAGGCAAGTGTAGTTAGTTCAGCTGTGTAAAAATAAGAGTAACACAGGGGTTACCAGTACTCACTATCTGTGTATTTTATTTTATTTTACTTCAAAGAACTAAGCCATTCTACCACTTATTGGTCTACTCTTTGGTTAAGCTATATACACAGTAGACGCAGACCATGTGGACCTAAATGTCCTCACCTTCCCTTTTTGACTTCTTGTTCTCTACCGTATCATCTTATGGGAAGAACTCTTAGAAGTGGGGAATTAATATTTCACTGACACAGACAACATGACAGGACTGTGACCTTAATTAAAACCTGACAGTACAGCTGTCAGAAAAATCCTATTCACAATTATCCAAACAAATGTTCTCCAGTACATTTTGGAAAGTAATATACTTTCATTTAGCACTCCTCACCACTATCCCATTTGTAGATACAGACTGAGAATTAAAAAGAACTGTTACTACAATTCATAGGTATCTGTGAACGATGTAACAGGCATATTACTATATGTTACCTAGGAAGGTGGTATTGTATTTACAACATTTTTCTTAGGTAGAGCCTCTTAACTTCAAATAGTCCATTACAATTCAAAAAGCCCCAAGGGTCAGCAACTCTCCAAGATACAATATAAATCATGATTTCTGTATTGTTTCAGGATATTGCAAAAATAGGAAAGGTTAAAAAAGTAACAAGTCTTATCAAAGACACAGAAATTTCTTATGTGGAAGATGTTTAATAACAAGAAATTAATTACAACTCGTGCGTCTGGAGTAGAGGTAAGTGAGGGGGAGTGATATAACAGAGAAGTGTATCAGAAGCAGCACAGAGAAGGTAAATGTAAATGACTGTACACTCTTCTAATTGAAGAGCTCAGGGGCAACCACTGAAATGAACAGAGAATAGGTCTGAAAAGCCGAACATGTCTCGCACACTAAATGAACTGCGCAACACTGCCACGTGCCTCGTGGACACCGAGTTTACAGAGGTTAAAAATAAAATGGATAAATCCATGGGAGGAGGAAAAACAAGACGGACAGGCACTACAGACAAAGAGACAACATCTTTTTCATACATGCCTGAACTGCACCCTGCTAGAGGCTGGAAGAGTATTTGGGAGAAACACTGCATGCTTCCATCTATGGTTCTCTCATTTAAAGACAAGAGGATGCTGGTGCATAACCCTAAGAAAACCCAAGAGCCCTCCCTGAAAAGGGGGACCCCAACAGGAGAAACCAAGTGATTATATCAAACAACAAATGGAAAAAGAAAGGGAGTCAATAGCTTAAAAATCTGTAAGTGATGCAGAGAGGCACCAGCACACACCACCCAGCAGTGCTCTGCCCACAGAGAGGGCAGCACAAAGGTAGCGAACCCGGCCTCACACTCCTCAAATCCTCCGTGTCACACTCCCTCCAGCTGATGCTCTGTACTGTCAGCTTAGCTCAGAGTGGGAAGAAGTGGAGTTTCTGCAACTTGCTGGGGCCTGGTCACTTATTATTTCCAAGACAGAGTGTGAATGCAGTTTCCTACTACCAAAATGACGCTGCCAAGTTTCCAGCGTTTTGGAAAACTGCAGCGTCAGCGTATGCCCAGGACGCCGAGAGATGTGCCTCATCCCAGGCACACCTTCCTGAGCGCTGTCTCGCGGGCTGCTGAAGAAGGAATACTGGTTAGCCCGGACTTTGGTCACATCTGGTATAGATGCTCCTACATAGGAAAACAGTATTACTGAATACATGGCTGGATATGATCAAGGATAGTCTGCTATACCATCTCACATACAGCTTTCCTGCCCAAGAAAAACTCTTACCATTCGAGAAACACCACTGAGAACCACCAAATCCAATACTTCTGATTCCCTTCAGGTACTCTCTGCTCTCAGGGAACTGTATTTTTTCCTATACTAGGGCGACTTCAAGTCTCTAGATGCAGATATGCTACTGCTGTTTAGAGGTACTTGCACAGACAAATGCAGAGTACTGCTACACCTCAAGTACCAAAGCATTACAGATTCACCAGAGTTTCAACCAATGAGTAGAAAAGATCCTCACCCTCAGAGGAAGGTGTAATTATTATGACAGTCAGGAGTGAAACCATCAAGGTTCAAAAATGCTTTTGCAAAACCTGACTGCCACCTCGCCTCTGAGGGAGCTGAACTAGTAAATCAGGCACATTCACAGCCTGGGGGAAATCTGAAATAATACATGTAAATGTCTAGGGAAAGAAAAAGACAGGACAGCACTTGTCTTGACCACAGTTTTGAGATTTAGATCGCCTATCATCCATGACTGGAAAAAATAAAAAAGAGATAAAAGTAAGCCTTGATGTGCGGCCGCTATCCCACAACTAGAAGTAACCACAGGTCTCTAGCAAGATCCTGCTGGCATGGAAGCACCTGAAGCTCAGTAAAAGCCCTGCCTGCAATACACATACAAACCGACCGTAAGATTCTCTGCCAGTCTGTAAAGCCTCCCTGCAGAGAAGAGTAGCCCATGGAGCAATGTGAATCTAAGTTATACCACTGCTCACTGTCCTGATCGCAGAAAAGCCAACACACGGAGAAATGATAAACTTGAAGCCGCAACAACCAACATATGAGGGAATAAACTGATGGCTGAAATAGAGTTATAAACGAAGCATTGTAATGTGGTGATAGAATTACACAACCAGATGTTGACTCTTCACAAAATATGAGTGGGAAAAAAACGTATTTTCAACTTAAAAACCACATGACATACATGTGGAGCCCCATTTCTCATTTAGTCTAGATGAAGCATATTTAGATTCACAAACTATTTATTTATCTTTATGTTTACCATTTAATATCAAACCTGAAATTACCAGAAAGTAATTATCATTTACACCCAAAATTAGTTTAAATGCACTAAATTAATTTAAAGTCATATTGGCATAATCGCTTATACTAAATAGGATTTGTACATCGAATATGCATCTGAGAATTGTTAATGATCTTTTCTGGAAGCCTTTTCAGCCACTGAGGCCATAGACAGTATCTAAATTACTTGGCATTTATAATGGACCTCATTTGTAATTTAAGAATATTACTCCTGCCTGAGAAGTAATTTAAGACAATACATAAGTGACCGCATAACCTCAAAATGCCAAATAAATCTTATATGCAATTATTTCAGAAGATACACATTTTAAGATTTATCTATCACTATTAACAATAATTGTGAGTTCTGATCCCAGCTCTGCTGACTACTCTTTGCTTTGAGCCAATCACTTCATCTGCATCTCCATTTCCTCTACCTTAAAAATGAAGATACTCCCATATGCTCCACTAAAGTATTATAGAAACGATTGTATAAAAATGCAAAAGAAAGGGGAGTTTTTAAAAAATGAAAACCTATATGCACTAGTGAAGTGCAAGTGCTTTAGAAAATAACAACACTGGAATATACAAGTTTAGACAGAGAGTACTTGAACTTATATTAGCTCTAGAATGCAAATACTGTACCAGCACATATATGCAAAAAGAAACTAAACAAGCACAGCGTTATACATTATTAAGTATTTATGCACCAGTTTCCTTTTCCCAACTTTTGAGAACTGCAAATTTAGTTCAGTCCCTTTCCCCCGTCTATATTATTTGCCTATTAGTGTTTTAGGGGTGGTTTTTTTTTTAATTCCAGGTATAAGGGAAAAAACCTCCATATGTTTTCCTGTGAGACTGTGGGCTGTGGTTATTTTTTATGACTACTTAAGGCTACCTACCCTGTTAAGATCCTCTATTTCAGAATTGAAGTTTGTTTCTCCTTCCATCATTTCCTCCTCTTCTAATGTCCGTTCATCATCAAAGTCATGCACCAGCATATCAGCTGATGGATCAAATTCATGGTCATCAGATGTTGCTGAACCTCCTGATAGAAAACATTTTAAAGAATGTTTTTAGTTAGATCATGGCCTCACAGAGTTTAATTTTTTATTTTGGTGACATTTTAATACTCAAATTATACTCAGAAATTAAAATACCTTCAAAATCCCTCAATCGTTTGTCTTAGGGAAAGCCAATCTCATTATTCAGAGTACCGTGAAAGCTGTCCTTTGGGTAGTAAGAGATCATGGAAAAAAGAACCAGGAGATACTGTTTAACCAGCCAGTTCTTAAAGTACTATATATCTGGACATCGGGCCCCTAGTTAAATGTTCAGTTGTTGAAGACTGAATTCTTAAATAATCATAAGCCTGCCTGAATCAAGAGTTCTACTGGGAGCAGAAATACTCATAAAATATAAAGTCAGGGCAGTTGTTTCCTTTATACTTTGAAAGCTTTCTTGTTTACAACTACAAAGACAGTCTAATGACTTTTCCAAAATTTAAACTTAAAGTAAGCTTCAGTTATGCAGATTTATTTATGATGCAGAATCCTTAGTTATTT
Organism: Pelecanoides urinatrix; assembly: GCA_013400755.1. NCBI lineage: Eukaryota > Metazoa > Chordata > Aves > Procellariiformes > Procellariidae > Pelecanoides > Pelecanoides urinatrix. Next base: position 211,947 of record VZTQ01003063.1, on the reverse strand, counting down.
TTCCCCATGCAGTTTTTTCATAGTTCTTTGTAAAGAAGTCTGGTTATATTTTATGACAATGAAAAATAAATGAATGGATGAATGGTTTGGCAGATGCAGCATTTTATGTAATTCAGCAATACTTGATTTCTAATTTTAACCCTGCTAACATTTTTCCACTTGTCTCGGTGGACAATTTAAATTTCGTTTTCCAAAGCTTGAAGAGTGTACCCACGCTAAGGATGCAAGAGGGAGGGGTTGACTATAAGTGCTAACTATACTTTGTAGTTTGCAGCGTTAAAGCAATTGATTGTTTCTCTGAAAGAAGTAAGAGCTCAAGAAACAACGGCAGTGCAGCTAAAGTAACTACTGGAAAGCTTTTCCACTAGTAGGATGCCAAAAACCTTGGAAATAAATAACATGAAGTACTGTGGTACCAAAGTGAACAAAAAAACCCCAGATATTCATAATTTACACTTAGGCTTACTACTAGATAGCCAGTAGCTCTGGGATACTGGAATATCAGAAAATAACTAGCTTTAAAAACAGAAGTCATGAAACCCCTCATTTTCAGTAATCCACTGAGGTAAAAAAATACTGCTTTTCCTGCTGCTTTTGTTCCTGATGCTATTATGCATAAAAACATAGAGCAACGGTACATCTATTAATTGAGAGCACATAGTGCCTTAACTTTTGACTCCATTTTTAACTCTAACACCAACAGGTAGCCATGCCTAGCGGGATGGTAATTGTATCGCGGGGTAAAGTAGTTCTCTTCCGTGTCCCCAGCACTCGCTCACATTGTGCTCCTCAGGACATCAGCATTCCCGAACACGTGTTCGTGCAGCTCTTGCAAAGACAAGAATCGTATTTCCCCAGTGTGTTTTACCATTTAGAAACTTGTGCTGGTACAGACTGGAAGAAAGCAGTGCCCACTTAAACCAGTACTGCCACCAATCTATTCATCAAATTATATCCTTAGATTACTAAGGATATTTGCTGGAAGAGACCAGCAAAAATGATTTTTCAAGGGTGCCCTCTTCCCTCACAAGTTTAGGAAATATTAAAAATATTTACCTGGGCTTGAAGACTCAACAGAAGGCTAAAAAAGAAAACACAGGAAATTATTTTTTCTATGTTGAACCTGTACAAACACAATTCAGTAATTCAACTGATACAAAGCAAGTCACTGCAAATAATATATTTACAAATAAAGCACCGCAAACGCTGAAGCAATTTAAGGTAAACAGTATTCATTTTCTCCTCTATGTATCACTATTGCTGCACTATTTCAGCAAGAATAATTGGAAGAACTGCCCATTTTGTGATGCAATAATTGAGTTGACGAAGGTATAAAATAAAGCAAAACAATTCATTCTGAAAATAGTATTACAATTCCACAATCAGCTTAGTATGGCATAAATCAGTGCTATTGCCAGATGGGGCAATGCTACTTTCTCTCCATCTCTCTCTGCTCATTCCCAATTCTTCCTTTACGCTGACACAAAACCGAAAACTAACAGCAGTGGTAGGTTAGTTTTTAACAGATCCAGCTCTGATCGAACTCCGTGTACTAAATCCCCTTTTCCACAACCAAGGTATACGCCAGATTACATTGGCAGTGGAAGCACAGTTTAAGAGAAATTATTCTTCCTATTTGAAACTGCACGATATGCAATACACAAATTCCCTGTTCTATTTAAATTAAGGTACACACTTTTAAAAGGTAATCACAAACCACAATGAGAATTCCTCATAGAACAAAAGGAAAAGGCAATTTAATGTTAATGTCTAATCCAGCTGTGAGGAACAAAGAAAAAACCAGCAAAAATTATTTTGCAAGGCAGACTTTCTTCCCAAGTACGTTTATAACACAAATTAATACGATCACAGACTACAAAACAAATATATTTTTTGAAATACAGAAAAAAAAAAGAGATGCCCGCAACAATCTTTATGTAACAGAGACATCCTTTGGCCTGCCGTATTTGGTAACCTTACATTTACAATCAGAACATACATCTTCTTTCATAAAATTCTGCTTTCCCTTGCTTATAACTTTGTCAATCTTTAACCTCCGAGGACGAAATTTGCATGTCAGACATGCAAACCTCATTTGTTTTGAAAATTCAAGCAAATGTTTCAACTATTTTCAGGAACGGACCTAATGAAGTGTTTTTTTCAAAGTTAGGAAGACTGACTTCTTACTTCAGAGAGCTGCAGTACCCCTTTCCCTGGCACCTTCTGGAAACTGAGATATTGTTTGGTATCATGAATATTGTTATATTACATCATATATAATGCTGTCTTCATGAAAAACTGCCTGCATTTGGCCAAGAAACAATATGGCAAACTTCAATTTGCACATTCACAAGATACTTGTGCATATGCATAATACTATATCTAGATTGTACTCCTACTAGAATTGCAAAATCTGTACACCCAGAACTATATGCAAAATTAAAACAAGATACTATGTTAGAAACTGGCAAATTTGAACTCAAGTAAAAACTTGTACTATTATTCCAAGATTTTCTAAAGCATTTTCCTCCTCCTTGACTTCATCTCATAAGGCCAAGCAGTCACTTGCACAAGCCACTTCCACCCAAAACATCTGGCCTAGCTATGTAGCAAAGCAGAAACTAAAATTTAAAAGACTCTGTGTAATTATAAAGTTCTTTTACATCAGCAGCTCTTCAAAGTGAGAAGAAATACACCTTCTTAGGAATCAACGACCACAATTCACTTACATGTCTGCTTACATTTCATGAGAGTCTACAATGTACAAATAAAAACTCAAAATATATTTGCCTGTGTCAAGCAGGAAGCAGTATACAGAGGTAAAAACACATCTTGAATATTTGCCTGAAGGGTGGACAGAAGAACAGAAGATACAACAGACAAGAAGTTTTGCTCTCCTAACATTGTACAGCCTAACGAAAATATCGAATATATACACCGTCTTCAGGTGGAGATACTACAGTCTATTTTTCTCATGCTTACTATTTAGTTTATGTGCGGTATCACTACTGACTTGCAAGAAATAGCTTTTTAGGCAGTATTAGCTTTAAAAGGCAGTACTACACAAAAAAGCCAAGAGAAATCATATCTGTACAATTAAGTAAACTGAAACCCATGTTAAACGGGTAAGCACTAAAAATGTTTTTGCAAAATGCTGCACAATGCCATAGGAAGTTTCGCTAATGACGACAGTTTAAAAATCTTTCTTTGCAAAGATTATCTTAAAAAATTCCAGTGTACAACATTACTAGCACATACTGAGCAGAAGTTGAATATCAAAATCAGCCAGCAATGACTGATCTCTATTTGATATGTTTTGTTTGTCTGATAAACTTGCGAAACTGGGTAATGCATAATAGGTAATACACAATTATTAGTGCAAATTAACCAAGTCTTAGCGTATTCATTGCAGCAATCACAGGTGGGAAATCAAACAAATTCAATTCTATTTCTGGCAGACAATGCTGAGAGTAAGGCAGACAATACTGCATGTTCAGTGCAAGGAAAAAATAAGGGAAAGACAAACATCACTAAAAAGTATCTTGGAAAGTTTTAAAATCAAGACTAAGTCTTCCTTAATAATTCTCTCACAACAAATATGAAAGAAAAGAGCACTGCAAATGCAGATTATAGCCACCACTAGCAGCAAGAGGCACCTTTATCTCCCAAAGAGGGCATAACAGAAACGTAACTGAAGCTGAACAGCCCAATCTAGGAAAAGCGAAACAGCAATGGTAAAGCAATTCACCCGGGCAGCGCAGACGCTGCTGTGCGGTCTGTGGCTTGTGCAGCTTTTCCACTCTCCTTACAAATGCATCCAGCCTCAACCGAGACCGGGAAGCAAGCTGTGGACCCTCCCGCAAGGGTCCCTGGAATTCCAGAGTCCCCTTTTAACAACGTATTGACCTAACAGAGCAGTATCAGAACACTTGGCAGAAGGGTAGTATCAGTATACTTTGCATCCAAATAATGAGTCATCGTTACAACACAGACTGCTCTCACCAAAATCAAGTGACTCGAATACCGATTTGCTCTGAGATGGAAAGAGGAAAGCAGAACCGGGGCTGGTAAAGGTAAGAAGGGAAAAAGCATCCCCATGACTTATGATGAAAGATTATTCCAGAAATTACTGCCCTCATAGGAACAGAAAGCTGGATTTAATGTCCTAGAAAGCCCTGAAGATAAGCTGTTCTGAGGGATAAAACATGTTACTTAGTAAACAATAAATTCTGCAAATGCCATCTTAAAACTGTTCTTTCTGCCCAACCATGAAAACGCATTATTATTGGAAGGCTTTTACACAAGCCAACTCTCCTGCTGACACAAAAAACCCTCTTTCCAAGATACAATCTGCACTTACTCATGGCCAGTTTCTCTCTAACCCAGTACTAACACTATCGTTAAGGCTAAATACCCACTCTCTGCCTCCCCAGTTATTTTTTGATGTAACAGAGGCATTTCAAGGGGGGGCTCAGTTGGGAAACAGTTTATGTGTATAGATCAGTAGTGCTCATCTCGGCTTTGCAGTGGAAATCCACTGGGGAATTCTGGCTGGCCCACGCAGGGGGCGGGTGGAGCCCCTCCGTGCCGATTCACCTGCTTTACCCCAGCCCAGCCTGGGAAGGAAAGTTCTGGGCAAAGGCCTCAAGTCAGAAGGAAAGGAATGAAGAAAAGCGAGCGCATAAACCAGGGATAACAGGAGTGTCAGGAAGTCGTGCCTCCAAAACTGAAGAAATGAGGATGGTCAGTGAGAAGAGGCTCATGGTATAATTATACTTGTGTCCAGAAAAATAACTGCAATTCAAAACACAAGAGCACTTGTGGAAAAACAAAAATGCTTTCTTTACAACACCAGATAGGGCAGGGGTTCTGAGGGAAAGGTAGCATTCACTTTACCGTGAATTAAGGATAGCACGAGTTCAAACAAACAGAATCTAGCATGGTGTAACGGCAGCAGCTCTGCCCTCACGAGAAAAAAACCCCAACCCCCAAAGTACAGCTTTGCTTTCAGCCAGCGTTAGGGATTTGCCAACAGCCAGAATGACCTGTAGGAGGCCTGTTGGTCCACGAGCCTTGTACAAAGGGGAACCACCAACTCCCCACCTCAATTTGGAAGAGCTGGTTTCCTATGCTGAAATCCTCAAGAAACAGAACCGGGTCCGCTCTAACCTCTGCCCTGAGGCCGTGCAGCATCCTTCAGATCCATATATACCTTGTATGGTTTTACGTACGCGTGCACAGATTTTTATGTGATTTATATACAAATGTTGGAGCCTGTTGTTTCAGTCCCACTTGGAAGTTTCTTTATTTTACAAGTTTTCAGGATGGAAAAGACATAATTCCCCTCTTCAAGGATAAGCATCCAGAGAACTCCAGGCTGGACAGCCTCACCCCCACCCCCAGGCAGGTGATGGAGCAAACCCTCCTGGAAAGCATTTCCCAGCCCACGAAGGAGGACAAGGAGGCAATGGGAGCAGTCAGTGTGGATTTACAAAAGGGAAATCATGCCTGAGCAGCCCGAGAGCCTCCCTCGATGAGAGGACGGGCATGGCGGATGAGGGGAACGCAGGGGATGCTGCTTGCCTTCACTCCAGCAAGGCTTTCCACGCCATCTCCCGCAACACCCCCGCAGACAAACTGCTGAAGCACAGCCTGGACAAGCAGGGATGCGGATGAAACTTGCTGAATAGCCCAGCTCAGAGGGTTGTGACAAGCAGCAAAGTCCAGCTGGACGTCAGTGACAGAGGACAGAGCCCAGGGGTTGAGGCTGGGGCTAATACTGTCCAGCATCTTCATTAGGGACCTGGACGACGGGACAGAGCGCACCCTCAGCACGTTTGCAGCCAACACAACGTTGGGAAGTGGATACAGCAGACGAGCGCGCTGCCAGTCAGAGGGACCTCAACAGGCTGCAGGAACAGGCCAGCAGAAACCTCATGAAGTTCAACACCGAAAGGCAAAGTCCTTCACATATGGAAGAATCATCTCCTACTACAGGCACCAGTACAGGCTGGGTTCCAACCAGCTGGAAGGTAGCTTTGTAGAGAATGAGCTAGAGGTCCTGGTAGACACTCGAGTTGAACACAAGCAGCGATGTGACAGAGAAGGCCAACAGCATCCTGTGTTGCATTAAGAAGAGCAACCAGCACTGGTGAAACCACATCTGGAATATAATATTCCTAAAACTGTTGGGGTTGCAAGGCACACCTGGAGATAGTCTAAGTTCAACCCTGTGCTCAAAGGAGGGTCACCTAGAACAGGCTGCTCAGGATCTCATCCAGTCAGGTTTTATATACCCCCAGGGATGGAGACTCTCCAACCTCCCTGGACAACCTGATCTATTTTCTGATCACCCTTAAAAAAAAAAAAAAAGTTTTTTTTCTTACATTTAACTGGAATTTCCTGGTTTTCAATGCGAGCCCATTGTCTCTTGTCCTGTCCCTGGGCACCACTGAGAGCAGTCTGGTTCCCTCATCTCTACTCCCCCATCAGACAACTATACCCAAGGATAAGAACCCCCTGAGCTCTCTTCTCTCCAGGCTGAACAGCCCCAGCGCTCCCAGCCCTTCCTCACATCTCAGGTGCTCCAGGCATCCTTGCGGCCTTTGCTGGACTCACTCCAGCCTGTCCGTGTCTCTCTTGTCCTGGGGGGAGCCCAGCCCTGGACCCAGCGCTCCAGATGGGCCTCCCCAGGGCTGAGGGATCACCTCCCTCGACCTGCTGGCAGTGCTCCGAATGCAGCCCAGGGTGCTGGGGGACTTTGTCACAGGAGCACGTGGTCCACCGGGACCCCCAGGTCCTTATCCACAGATCTGTACTGAGTCCGGTGCTGAGCTCTCCCATTTCAAGAGAGACATGGACAGAATGAAGCAACATGGTTTGGGACATGGTTTAGTGGGCATGGGGGTGTTGGGTTGACGGTTGGACTCGATGACCTCAGAGGTCTCTTCCAACCTTAGTGATTCTATGATTCTAATTCCAGCAAGGGGCCACAAAAGTGACTGAGGGACTGGATCATCTGACATAGGAGAAGAGGCTGAGAGAGCCTGGACTGTTCAGCCTGGAGAAGAGACAGCGCTGGAGGATCTGATCCATGTGCATAAATATCTAATATGGAAGGGTGTACAGAAAACTGAACCAGTCTCTTCTCAATGGCATCCAGTGACAAGAGTCAATGGGCACAAACTGAAATACATTTAAACACAAGGAAAAGCTTTTCTCACTGTCAGAGTGATGAACCATGGGAACTTGTTGCCCAGAGAGGTTGCGGTGTCTGCACTCAGGTATACAAAATCAGACTGGCAACGGTCCTGGGCAAGCTACTCTAGCTGACCCCGCTTTGAGCAACAGGTTGGTCTTGATTATCTCCAAATGTCCCTTCCATCTTCAACAATTCTGTAACTAAATGCTCCAAAATATATTGCAGTGGAGCCGACCACAATGAAGCGTTTTCCTGTTGAGAGTGGACACAAAACCCTAGCGGGGCATAAAAAGATCTTGTAAAAGTCAAACACACTTTAAGAAACAAAGTTCAGCTTTTAGAATTCTGAAATGGTGTGGAGAAGGCATGACAGCTCAAGCAAACAGTCTTCCCTATAGGCTGAAACACCGCTAAAGCAATCACCTCCTTCACAGCTTCAAAAGCATTGCTAAAATACTGCCATGCCTCTAGAGTTAAGAATGACCCCTGTGACTTTTAAACAACTCCAAAACGTATACCCAATACAATCCTAGTCTATGGAAGGAAAAAAAAAATACAAACCCCAAACCAGAAAATCTGTAAAAAACCAAATACCTCCAGAAACATTAAGTCCATTTCAGGCTGCCTCACAGAATGGATACATTCCTTGAGAGGTTCTAGTCCATCCTTTGCTACAGACTTCATAGGCAGCTTTTAGGAGAACAGCCCCGGGGGCTCTATTCCTTTCTTCTAAGCTTTGCCTACCATATCTACCTAGCCTGTCCTAGTTTGTGGATTATCATCTGCATTTCATACGTTTCTAGTCTAAGTGATGCACTGCCAATCATTTTCTGCCTTCTATTTCTAGCTAGATGCAGTGTCACATTACATCTCATCTATATTAATGGCCAGCTGCTGCCAAAAGTACTAGTCTGACCTCTTCCCACCACCGTGTGCTTCTGCCACTTGTGCCAGGTCCAGCAATTAGGAAGCTGCAGCGTGTGCTGGTTCAGCAAACCAGTCTCAAAGAGAACTAACACCAGTTTTCCATCCTATCAGTGAGCCAAAGTACTTCATCCTGGGCCTTTGCAATTGCCAGACATGCTGCAAACAACCCAGAGCACGAGTTTGAAGCTAGACACATGGAGAAGGGTGCGTGGCAGGAGATCAGGAGTAACCCTTTCAGTGACAATCTGTTAGCGTCACACATAGGGTGAAAGAGCATCCTATTATTAAAGAGTTGTTTCAAGACAATTGTTGCAATTCTTGATTATTCAGTCCTATTTCCTTGCCTCCAAGTGATCACAACTCTGGCCAGGGTAGAACAGATGGCTTTGAGGGCACTTGCTTACAAAAATTTCCTGGCCGTAGTTAAAGATCGTATGGCTACATTAGTACCATCAGATCTTAAGTCCTAAGCTGTGGTATGTCAATACAACAGCAATTCCTGTGAAAAGGAATACCCCTGTTCTTCAGTGGCCTTTCATTTTCTGTTGCAGCAATTCAGAGAAGTACAAAGCACTTCTTTGCCTCAAGGGCACTCATGGGAACAAAGAGGTGCTACCTATAAAAAGATAATGGTATCCAAGGCCCAGCAGAGAAAAACTATGGGATACTTAAAATACACGGTTGACACACTCAAACTGTTCTACGCATAACACCATCAGAAAAAACAACCATGAATGTTTATTGTGGATTCAATAGAGTGAAAAAAATCATTCATGAACTCCTAACTCATGGACAACTAGGAAAAACTCAAGCGACCAAGGGAGTCCTGCTGTACGGATGCAACATTGAGCATAGTCGTTAATGCTCCAGAGAAGCAACTTGAAGGAAATACCAGTTCTGAGATATGAAGAGCAAAAGAAAAGACATTAAGCAACAAAACATCAGGCTTGGGTGGCACTAAAAGAATCGGTCACTGTTTTTATTCCATGTGCGTTTTTAGGAGTCTCAGGAAAGACATGCAGAGTAGGTGTTTTCAGAATGTTAGTGACGCAGCAACAACCGAGCCAAAAGATCGTATCAAATACATTCCTCAGTGTATGGATATGGGAATAAATGGAACTGAAGTTGGCCAGTCTCTTTCAGACATCTTTGGATTGTCAAGTGATGAACCTAGCAGACACAAATCAGACACAGAAAAATACAGTGTTACTCTGACGACAAAGACTCACTGGACTTTGGGATGTCTGTATTACTATAATTTGTGATGGAAGTTAGAAGGTAAAAGTAAAACTGAATTGGCATCACAGCAGGTTTATTTAATGCAAACAGCCTTTTGCAGACATCAGTTTTGCGTAGCTTATTTTTGAACCCACTGCTTCTGAAGCAGAGACATATTTCCAGGCAATGCCCATTTTTGCAGGCTGGCAGAAGATTTTTGTGTCTTATTCCAATGCTTCATCGCTGCTTAGACTGGAATGGGATACTCCAAAATGTGAAAGCTATGAAGTAATTCACTGAGTTTTCTCTCTTTACATTTCTCCTACAGCCTGTAAAGAAACACCTGAACAGAACTGACAGGACACTACACAGTTTCACTTCTACCTAAAAAACTACTATTCTAATTGCTAATATCTTTTATACTGTTTAATATAAATGATTAACAACAAAACATCTTAAAATTAGCAGTATCTGCAGTCTCTACAAGACAATGACAAATATATATTCTGTTCCAATTTACTCAGTTATCTTTAACAGCTCCTTAAATGTTACCTAAAACATTTAAAAACTAAAATTAAATTTTGTCTATATTGATAGCAATAAGCCTGACAAATTCATCAAGTTGATGCTCCGCTCTTTTGAGCTCTGCTATGGGAAAATACCAAAGTGAACTTCTGGGTTGCAGTGGCTTGCTTTAGCAACATTTGGGGCACAAAAAACCTCAATATTAACTGGCAGCCAAACCTTAAAATACAGCAGTGTTACCTATTTTATAAGAACACAAAGAATGAAGCATGAGCACTGGGTAGAGAATACATGTGGACACTACACAAGTGATGTTGAAGCCACATACATGTACGCTAAAGCTACATTTCACTAAGCAGACTAATTAAAAGTAAATTATTGATATGCAAGTAGTAATACGTATTCTGTTCATCGCATGTCACATTTATTCCCAAAATGCAGATACACAGTTACATGAATAATATTCAAAGACTGCATGAAAACGGAAGTTTTGAATACACAAGGTTTAGAAACTAACTTTGTACACCTGAAGTTCAAATTATTTGAGAACAGGAGCTCATCAGCGAAAAAATTTTGTAAGACCCATGCCTGAACTGTTGAAGTCTTAAGAACTGACTGTGGCAGCCATTTAATAAACTCTCCAATGAGCTAAGCTAAATGATGGCCTGGAGAAAACGACTAGTTAAAATGGCGAAGAACATCCTTTACTCAAGAGGGCACGTGTCCCTTTTCATAAACAGGTATTTCAGAGGAAGGCTTACAGTTCCAGCCTGTCCCTCTCTCCCTGCATTGTATATCAAAATAACCTAAGTGTCAGAGAATGGGTTTCTTCCCAAGGTAAAAATGAGGCAAAGAGCAATATATTGAAGCAAGAAGAAAAAAAGAATACTGCTGCCCCCTCATTTAATGGTTTTACATGTGAATACTTCTACAGCCAAAACTACAGTGACATCCAAGCCCTTCTGCACATGAAATGGAAGCTTTTATACACATGGATTTTTTTTTTTAAATTTGATTGCTAAATGAGAAAATTATTGTACTTCCAGAACACAAAGATCAAGTGCAATGTTTCAACTCACAGATCTCAAACGCGTACATCTAAGCCTTGAAACTACCACCTTAGCAAGGGTCCCTTGACTTGGCCATTCCCTTCCTAGTCTTGAATCCACTTAAGAGTTTATAAAGTCGACTTTTTCCCCCATGAGAGCAGCCAATATCAGAAGAGGTGGCCCAGTCTCTTTCCTTGGAGGTTGTCAAAACCAGACTGGAGACAGCCCTGAGCAAACTGGTCAGACCTCAGAGCAGACCCTGCTGTGAGCAGAAGGTTTGACCAGAGACCTCCTGAGGTCCCTTCCACCCCAAATTATCTCATAATCTTGAGTTTTGAGATTTTGGAGGTAGCCCTGAAAAACTAAGTATTTGCTCACTTCCCTCTCCCCGCCTGCTTCTTTGGAGAAAAATATAGGGTAAGGTTTGGTTCTGTTTATTAGTAAGTAATAAAAAAAAAAAGAATAAAAAAAATTCAGCCTCACTTTTTCTGGAGAAACTGCCTGATCAGAGTGCCTAACTGGCAAGAACCACAGGCTGGGTTTTAACAGAGCTGACTCAGTCCTGTATCAATCTACCTAAATCTCTTCACCAGGAAAAGACTGGAAAGGGGAAGCAGATGATACACAGTATTTCACAGGGGATATTGTTAACGTGGATCTTTCCCATGTTTGGTTTGCAACATAGCTCCCTAAATCTGCAGTGGCACACTTGAGGGGAAGCAAACGGCAGCCTTTCTTAAGTAACCTTTTTAAATCAGTTTTGCCAGTGCAGTCACTGTATCATCCAGGGACATCTTCAATATTGTAAATACTAGTGAAAATTCTTAAATAGAAAGGTATTTCAACTGCACCTCTAACAAAAGTAGCAGCTTTCAAAAAAAGCAGTGATTCAGGAGAACACAGAAGGCTGAAGGATGTCGGGTGATGACTCTCCCTGGCGTGACTGAACTTTCTCCAGCCTGCTATCTCCTCCACACTTCTGTCGGAGGTTATCATGCCACAGCAGGAGCAACAAAACGAAGGTGCACCCAAAGCAAATCTGCATGAACTTACAGGCTTCCGAAGAGTGACGCTGTCATGCTTTCCTTTGTGCCGCACTTGCTGTAGAAGGAGAAGCCTCCAGCAAGAGGAATTAGCACCCTGAAAGACCGGGGGGACGTCACAGCAGGACAGACAGATGACGATGACATAAGACTGTCAGGGCAGCTTCTGATCACCCGTAGATCTCTGACCTAGAGGGACCAGCTACCTCTCCAGCCTGAACACTCACACCCCAGGTGAGCGCAGACCTCTGCAAGAAGTCCTGAAGAGCAGATGTACTGACATTTTTCAGGGCTCCAAATCTAAAGCAGGGATAGCACACTTCAGGGTGGTAAAAGCAGCTTCTGTCTAACGGCTCACGACCACGCTGCTGCTGAATCATCTGCTGAACTCACACGCTAACTTAACGTACTTACAATAAAGTGGAATTGATTCTCATGCTCCTTCGAGGAGACTAGATGACTGGAACCAGGAACCACCAATTGTATCCCAGGGCAGTCATCCCTGCTCAAGAACCAACGTACAGTGATTTACGTAAAGGACTGAGTCATCAGAAAAACTAGATGAGAGCTGATGCTATAAGGCTAACTGAGGAAGAGTGCTAGGTGGAGGAAGCTGCAGCCAAAGGGGAATGTCTTGGTTGACACAACTTGTTCAGGTAGAGACAGGACATTATGCTCACTGGAGCTTCACCAAGAGAACTTCCATTTTCAAGGAGTATTACGAAGCACGACCACAACAGTTAATTAGAATACCATGTGTGTCTTATCTGAAGCACACACTTTCAACTGGATATTTTCTAACTATTTATTATTCATTTCCATCTACAAAGTACAGCATCAGCCTCAACTTCTTGTAATATCCTGAAATTTCTTACTAAGAAAAATTGTAAGTCTATGGAGTGATCATATCGTACCATAGGATTTCAGACTAAATCAGATACAGTCACAAGCCAAGCATCACACGAAAACAATTTGTGACACGAATGGCTTAGCAGTGAAATAGTAATACAGACTGGGGCTTCTGGCCAGGAAAAAAGCTCAAAAAGAAACAGAACTTTTCAACAATCCCACTACCTAAAATCCCTCCGCGGTATTAGAAAGAACTCTAAGTCCCAAGCAGTAAGCCCACAAACATCAATATTCTATCACACACAAAAAAGTCCACAAAACTCTTCTATTATGACAGAAAAAACCCCACTCTTTTCCAAGATTAAAATGCAGAATGCTAAATGCTATTGTTTTCCCTTCAATAGCTTGTCAGAAAAATTGTGGGAATACAATCAGTGACTATAACCAACCACTTTGGAGTTTATACTCTCACCAAGGAAGTGAGAAAACTGAATCCCCAGATCTGCATTAGGTTCACAGATACCTCTCTGAAGTATTCTACAAAAACCGCTCCAAAATGAAACAAACAACAAAAACAAGACAATTAGTTAAAGGTAAGATCAAATGAGGAAAAAAAATTGTGCTCAACAGGATGGACTGATGTGAATCACCTATTTTAATAATGATTTAGATCAGTCAGCAGGAAACCTTGATTTAATCTATTTTGACCTTATTTTGTATCCAGCCATTACTCAAAAGCTCTGTCCTCCCCAACTGTTAAAACGTCTCAATTTGCAAACACATTAGTGATCGTGTTAACTTTACTGCTGCTTCCTACAGGGGAGGCTATTACACTTTTATGCATATTGTTTTAAAGTAATAGCATAGCTTAATAAAAATACAATGATTAAGAATGTAAAAAAGGTTATTAGGAATGGTTATTAGATCGTGTATTTCTTAAACATTATGTCCTGAAGTTGCTTCAAGCTGCATATGGAATCTAGAATTCAGTTAAATTCACAAAGTTTAAAACTCTTCAACTGAAAAGAAGCATAACATTCAGAAAAAAGGAAAATTTTACCAGATGTTATGAATTTAAAGACAACTTATTAAAGCAGTGCCACACAATGTTAATAAACTGATTTTCTGCTCAAAAGCAACTAAAGTTTCAGAAATCCAAACAACATTAAAGTCCACTCAAAGAAATCAGGCTAAGTCAGTTTAACCGTCCACTGATACCAGAAGAGAAGTGGTCCTGCTCCTCTCCAAGACACGCATGCTCCTGCTTCTTCCCATACTTGCCTGACACCTTAGGACGCCAATTCAAATTTTTAACCCCAGAGAAATTCACTCTGCAGAAGAAAAAACTTAAGTTCTTATTCCAGCAGGTCAGGAAGCTGAATAACCCTACTGAGGGGCAAACGCTAGGAGCTGGCATGAAGGTGGTCAACTGTCTGCTCAAGAGTTGGGAGAAACAGGACCGTATTTATCAGCAACAGTAAATGGTCAGAGCTGCATAAGACAGAGCAGCTGAGTCAACCTCATAGCTTGACATTTTTGGAAGGAGGAATATATCACCCTCCCGTGGATCCCCACGACTGGTTCTGCTGCCCCATGCCCTCCCTCACACCAGCTCTTGTCTCTGTTGGATCTCTCCATTAGCTGATACGACTGGTTACCCTGCAGGGAGCTTTTCACTAGTTTCAAAGCTAGCGAGCCGAATCAACCCACAGTGGAAGTTCAGGGAGCATCTACGCAAAAGCAGGAGCAGGAGCAGGATCTCCCCTTGCAGGCAGGAAGGAGCTGTTGGACCACCTCAGCTGTTGTCCATCCCCCCTCAACCCATAATTAAAATCAGCTTGAAATTTAAACTAAGCTATGCCAATCAAAATCAGGGATACTGTCTCCCTAACTCTCCTTCTCCACCTCTGACTAAACATGACCCCCCTTTTTTCCACGCAGCAGCCCTGGTACTTCTCTTATTCTTCAGCGAGTTAGTAAAAAAAAAAAAACGAAACAAAAAACAAAACACCACACCACAAACCTTCATCATTTTCCCATTAATTTTGCCTGTTTAGTATCCTTGGCAAGGGCCCATAGCAACCTGACTGGTGCATCCTATCATGGAACAAAATAAAGTAACAGCAGCACTTCTGGAAATTTCAGTAGGTATTTAGCTGCCCATCTTTTCAACACAGAAGTCTGACCTCAGCTCCTCAGGTTTTTGAAATCAGAAGATCTCATTCTCACTTACATTTTATTCAAACATTATAATGGCTGAATAAACAAAAAACATCCTCTTTCAACTACTAATCAAGCTTCTCAGTCAAAAATCTTTTCTTCTCAATAGACATTAAAATACATGTATTTGGGAAAAGTATGTCTGTATCAGCATTTACTCCACCACAAAGACTAAATAAGCAGCTTAATGTCTGATATGGTAATATTCACAAAGCTTGAGCTCATCTTGAGTTAGAGATGCTTTCTTTCCGATTTATGACTAGAACAAACTTCTAACATGTTGGAATATTCTCAAACCAATCACGTGAGCATGCTTCAAAGTAAAATGAAACCCTAACACAGGTTATTAATCCCAAATCTGAAACCAGTTTAATATGTATTCAAAATCCTTTTTTTTTTTTTGTCTGTTCTGTATTCAAACTGGTAAGCTTCTACAAAAGTGAAACAGCATTTTTTGTTAATTTAGTTTCACTTTCCGGACTCATTTACTCACTAACCAGGCTCAGAGTTCCTGTCTGAAGCACTTTCCTGTCAAATTCAAAAAGTTTCACATTTATACTGTTTATTTTTTGAGGTTTATATCTCCAGCATTAAAACCTGGCTTATTCTCTAGAACGCAAAATTTTAGGATCTTTCCTGACTGAAGGATGAGTTCCTGTGCATTCAGGAGTCAGCACAAGATTTTTCCACTGGGGAGGGATGGGGAAGAGGGCAAGGAACACAACAGCCATCTACTTCCCACCCACATTTTCAAACGCAGGCTGGTCCTAGGCCCCTGCCTGAATTATCAGTCTTCCCTCGCTCTCTCTCAACATCGCATTATGCGGCGCGTTGCTTTCCTCACACACCCCTCCTCCAGCATACCTAGCACACCACCGCGTAGCGGCAGCCCTCTTCAGTTCCTCTAGGCAGATGGTTGATACCAGAGCTTCGGTGGCGATGCCGTGCTAAGGAGACTTCCCATCCTGTCCCCTGTATTTCCTAAACTGGGCTAGGAACCATATCCAGGACATTGCTGCTAGCTTAAATCACTGAGAGAAAGTATTTTTTTTTTTTAATTCTGGTTGTTTCCGGATCCAGAATGCAGTGCAGCCATGCAAACAGTTGTGGGCACAATTCAAAGGCTGTGAGTGAATGCCAGCCAAGCCTACATTGCTGCTGCCACCCCTGTGCTACTGAACTCATCCCACAGGTGGATCAAAGCTTTCACAGCCCCTTTATGCTGCTCCTGCCCCTTAACCTGAAATAAAGAGGCCAAAATAGGACAAAGAATTCATCTTAGCTTTTCTTCAAAAAAAGCAAATGCTGAGGGGGGAAAAAAAAAACCCACCTCTTCCTTTCTTAGTAAAATACCAAGACCAACACGTACCAAAAGCCTTACCCGCTGTTCGTCCATACAGTGAAAAACAAAACCTGCCTGACCTCCATACCCCACTGACTTTCTATTGCTCTCTGCAGCACAAATCCCCTACAACTCTCAATGCTATCACTGCTGCAACGTCAATGTAAGTACGTGACAATACAGAATAGGAAGTAATTCAGCGTACTGCCTATGGCTCTTCAGCAATATGGCGAACTTCAGCTCCTACCAGAAGAGAGCTAGTATGAGTATTTCACAATAATGCTGTGTTTAATTAACAAAACTTACAAGCAATTGGTGAAACTTGAGACAAAGATCCTGAATACTGTGATGCCTAGACCAGCATGGGCCCCAATATGTCTCTCCAACTTTACAGATGACAGGAGTTTAATAGCCATATTTTTTCAGCCAAAAAAATTACTCGGGGATCAGACCTGTGATTCTCTGTCCCTCAAGATACAGGAAAAAACACAGGCAGATTCTTTTAACTTCTAAGATTAGATTAGTACATTTCGTACCAATAACAGGAAGAATGCTTCATTACAGTTTTCACTTGGGAGAGGAAGATAAAATAAATTTAAGTAAAAATTCAGACATATTCAGGAATTTCAAAGAAAGAGGGAAGAAACCTCATCTGTAAAATATTCTAATCCTGATACTTCCAACCCCCCCAGCCTGGCTGGAAGAAACGCCTGTCCCACAGAAGAGATTTTTTTTTTCTTTAAATAGCATTCCTTTCAAATAAGCATTTCCAATTCATTTGTCAACACTGTTCAAGCAGCAAATTACCTTAAGATTGGAATCTTAGGATAATTTGAAGAAAACTTAAAGAAATATCTATTCATCTGTCCTAACTTGCCTCCTAAGAAGCAAAAGAGTTGCTCTTCTAGATCCTATCAGAATGGTCAAATCCACACCTCAATAATCAAACACGTACCTCACTCTGCCTCCCACAGAAGAAAAGAGGTCAATAAGCCTTTTCCCATTGCCTGCAACTCCCCTCAATAGTCCTTCTCCCTTTTTCAGGAGGAAGGTCTCCCTCCCAAGAGACTAGAAGGGCTGCCCTTCTATCCATAAAGGCAATTCCCCTTTGTATCAACGATTACAAAAAGGTATTTGAGGAAAACAAATATATGTTTTATCCTCGAGCAACGGTGCTCCGATCAAAGCCTGGAGAAACAATTCTTTCACGTTGGGACAGAGACAGACGGTAAGAGCTGGCAAGAAGCGCATCCCTCTCCACCCCAAAGGGATTACACTCCCCCACGCCACACCCCCCCCCCCAAGATGAACCCCGTCCCAAGGAAGGCACAGGCCCTGCTCCACTGCCCTCTCCCCCACCCTCGCTGCTCAGGAGCAGGGCCCCGGCCCCCGCTGAGCCGAGGGCTCCTCTCTAGCATCCCATAGCCTTGGCTCCCCGGCCCGCGGACGAGCCACAGACCCCTGCCCGGCGGCGACCACCTCCCGCTGCCGCCCTCGGGCAGGAGGCGCCGCTTCCAGGTCCCCGGCCCGCCCGCCCGGGCCGCGCTCGGGTCCCGCCCGCGCCCNCCCGCCCGCCCGCCCGCCGCGGCCCCTCACGGCCCCGGGAGCAACCGCGGCCGTTGACGCCTTGGCAGGATCGGCTTTAAAATCAGCTGCCCCCGCGCCGCACGTCGGTCTCGGTGCCGCTCCCTCCCACCTGGCTCCTGAGCCGGCAAGTCGTACTCACGCGGTGAGCCGCACGGAGGTGGAAGCTGCCTCACCACGTCGATCCTCAGGGAACAGCTCTTGAGCCGCGCCCGGGGCTCCTGCTGTGTGCGACGCCACCAACAACGCTAGGTTAGTCCTACGTAAAGAAAAAAAAACCAAAAACAAACAGACCTCCAGTCCTAATTCTGCCTCTTTTCCCTAAAACCTCCCCCAGCTGTCTCACCTGCCCAGGTTCAGTTCTGTCCTAGGGCTGGTGGAGGGACACGCACAGCCCTGCAAGGCAAAGGGGAGAGCTCCTGATCCAGCAGCCTGGCAGGACAACCGCTCGTAGGAGTGAGGACACTACAGTCTGTTAAATACTTTGGAAAAGCCTGTCGGCCCCCGTCTCCGGGGGAAAGCCCGCGCCTGCTCTTGCCCCTGCTTCACGTCTCTGCTGGCCTGGGGCGGGGGGCCGAGCCGGGAGGCTGCCGGCTCCTGCTCTGCCCCCTTAGAGGTGCACAGATCACCTACGATCCGCAGTTCTCCCACGAACCACTCCTCTGCCACCAGTTTTCCCAACGAACCGCATTTTAAATCCTCGAAAATGGTCCCCGTGAGGCGATGCTGAAAGCAAAGCACCCACGCATGCAACTTTGCTGACTCAAGCAAACGAGGGGAAAAACCCAAAACAAAACCCTAAACCCACCCCAAAAAAAGCCCAGACCTGCCCCGGTCCCCGCCACCGGGGCCCGAGTTTTACGGCGGGGCGGAGGGAGCTCCCGTCTCCCCGGGCCGCCGAGGACCTTTGTGCTTCAGTGACAAAGGGGGAGCGGGGGCTGCCGCGGCCCTGACGGCAGGGGAGGAGCCCCGGGCTGGGCAGGGGGCGGGCGCCCCGGGGCGTTGGGCGAGGCGGGCTCTCGGCGGCCCGGCAGGCCCAGCCCCGCCGGGCACGGAGCGGGGCCCGGGGACGGGGAGGCCGCGGCCCCGCGGTGAGGCGCGGGGGTCCCTCCTCAGGCGGGCGGACGCGGAGGAGAGCGCGGCCCGCGCGCCGCGGCCCGACCTATCGGCGGCGCCGTCCTTGGCAGCCAATCCCCGCGCCGCGTCTTGGGGCGCGCTGCCATGGTTACCGCGGGACGCGCTGCCGCGGCCGAGCGTCGTCGCCATGCAGGGCCCCGGCGGCGGCCGGCGGCCACCCCTGTGAGTGGCCGCTGGTGCGGGGGGTCCCCGGCAGCGCTTTCCCCGCGGGCAGCCCGCGCAAGGGCTGTCCCGGCTCGGGGCCTGCCGCGCGGCTCCTCCTCAGGCGGCTCCGGACGCGGCGGGTCGGCGGGCAGGGGCAGGCCGGGAGGGCGGGAGGGAGGCGCGGGCGGGCTGCCGCCGGGTGTCCCGGTCTGAGCGGCCCCGCACGCCGCCACAGGCTGCATCTCTTGCCCCTTTATCGCCACATCAGTTCCCGTTTGTAAGCTTAGCCCCGGAAAACCAAATACCAGTAAAATGTCTTTTAGGCTTTTACTTTACACACAGCAAACATTGCCCCCACCCCTGTCCACCTCGCTCCTCCTATCACCACTTAAGAAAGCCGCCTCAGAAGCTGAAGGGAGATTTTCTGAAGGAATTACATTATTTCAGGATTATCACGCTGAATGGTTTAAATCTTTCAAACCATTCGTGAAAGCTAAGGGACAAGTAATTTGGTGATCGTATTTGCTTGGCTGTATTTTATTGATTGAAACAGAACTTCGGCTGATTTCAGGATAAGGCAAGGATCAGCTGCGAGTTCTGGTAGCCAAAGACGACGGAGCATCCTAAGTGGCATCTATGCAAATAGAGCAGCAAGTTGGAGAAGCCAATCCACGACTTCCGATGGCAAAGCTGTGGAGAAGGGGTCTCTCGTGGGTAACAAGTATGCCATGCGGGTGAGAAGCCATTTACACCATTGCTAAAAAGTTTTAAATGTGAGTTGTTGCGGATGTTAAAAGTTGTCAGAAAGGAAGTGGGAGAGGGAGGAGGAAAGAAAAGGCATGTCTGAAGTAAAAGAGCTGTGGAGAAAGAAAATAGTCCAAGAGTTTAATGCATTCTGAAGTGATGATGATTAGTGTCCAAAAACAATGTGCGAGAATTAAAAAAAAAATCACAGTAACAGTTTTCCTAATCTGAGAACTACTTGCTTTCAAATCTACATGAGATATATTGACTGCAGCACCTGTATGCCTTTACCTAAAGAACATAAGATTCTCATAACATGAGAGTCATTTGAAGACCTTACTGAATACCTTCTTACAACAAAATATTTTGAGCAGTATAATAAAAAAGACGCATAATTGTTTCTCTCATTGCTTTTGCTGTACTGTTAAGTTGACATGAATAGTTACAGTCAATAAGCTACTCTTGGTAGTCATTATAGAATAAATAAGCCAGAAAAGACAACAGGGTTGACCAAGAAGGAGAAGTGGCTCTGATAATGAGACAAACATAGTTTTTCCAAATATTTTGCAGCCATTTCTATAAAGAGAGTTCCACAGAAGTCCCAGGCGAAGGTCACAGCCCTCTCAAGGCTGAACCCTAAAGGGAAAGCAGGAACACAAACCCCCCCAGTCCCTGTCCCGGTGTATAGGAGGCATCATTTGCAGAGAGGGGTTACCTATCCATTCTGTCAGGGTGCTGCCAGGATCGGGGTCTTCTTGTTGTTCCAGATGAGATACAATGCTGCAAGTGTCACCACTGTCGCTTGTTTTGGGAACAGAGTGAAACTATTGTAATTATTTAAATATTTCTTCAGGTTTTTGATGATGTGGGAAAGGATGTGACACCCCGTCCACTCTTCCGTTCAGATCCAAATAATGTTGTACCCAGGCAAGGCAAGCTCTTAGCACCAAGCACTTACTTTGGGGCCAGAGGATCTGGTTTTCTCTCTTCTTTTTCCATGCATCAGACATCAGGAGTGAATGCTAGTTTAGGTTCGTTCTCAAGGTAAGTCAACATGCTGTCTCTTAAATCCTGTCTCACACCTACCCTGCAGCGGCCACGCATCTGCTCTTCAGAGAGGTTGGGAGCTGGAATAATTGCGCAGGGCTAACAATTATACTCTGTTGTCAAAATACAGAAACTTGCTGGTCATCGGCGTCATTTAAAATTTGAGGAATAGTAACAAATAGAATAAACGGAATTTGTCAGTACTAGTGACTGTCTATGTCAGAACTACTGCTGACATGCTAATACATACAGGTGAAAGCAGACTGCAGCAGACAGTCCTGTGATATTTCTAATTTTATTCAAATTCTTCTTCCTAAAACACACTTTTTTATGTAACATACCAGAATGGACCATTTTTAGAGATGGTGATGAGTACCTCAGTTCAAAAATGCAGATTTTGTAGTGGTTAGGCCTGCAAACAAAGTCATGATAGAACCTATACACAGACACGTGACAAAACACCATCTTAAAGGTAGAGGAGGTTGTGTTCTGGTTGTCTGAGCGAGGCTGTACAGCTGAGAAGGGGCATTTGCAGCTCGTTATTATACTCTCTTTAGCTACTTCAGATGTTCTCTGCCTTTCCCAAGCTTGTTTTTTCAAAAACTGGAATATATCAATACCTGCTTAGCTGTGGGTATGGAAAAATGCTTTGGAAACAAAAGGCCTGGTTTCACTGAAGAGTTACAAATTTATTTTGCAGTATTTTGTCTGTTTTAATGATACTTGTTAAGTACAGACAACCCTTTTTAGAAACTTGACTGTTTCAGTTCAAATATAAAAATATTGTTAACTTAATAAGACTCCTCTCTTTTAAACTAATTTAAGCAAGTCACCTCTGTGTGATTATGTGCATCCATTTCAAAAAAATATTCTTATACAAAAACTTTTAATTTAAAACTGCTAAATTACGAGTTTCACTACTTAATAGCTTTCATTCACAAAGCTTCAGTACAGAGGGAATAAAGAAAGTCAATGGACTTGAGCGATTTTATTTCCAGGCTGACAAACTCAATTAAGTCATGCAAAAGAAGGTAAATAACTATTTGTTTTTAAAATGAAAAATAATGAACCACATCACTTTATCAAATGGTGTGTACACATTCAAATTGTGTGGAGAGGAGATGCTATTTATTTAGTCAAAGGGACTAAAAGACTAGTCAAGACAGCACTGGAAAAACATACAAGTTAAAGAAAAGCAGTTTTTACTGTTTTCTTTGGCAAATTTAATGCCACTGTGATTTCTGAGAAGACGAGATTGCTCTTTGAGAACCATCTTTTTGTCATGTTTCTTAGGCTGGCTATTATAAAGGATAATCCCAGAGGTAGGAATATTAACCAGGAGCAAATATACACAAAAAAAAAGACTTAAAAATGAAAAGTATCTCTTGAAAAATAAATGCATCCTTTTTGGAGACAAGAGCTCTTCATTTAAAAGACAAAATTATATTATTTAACTTTAGTTTTAAATACAAATCTTAAAAATTTTCTTTTTCAAATGCCTTCAGTATATTTCTAATTGCTCACACTTAGCTTTTGAGGAAGAGAAAATCTGCTGACAAACCTCCCAACTGTCGCTAAGTTTTGAGTTTTACTTCTAGTTATCACAGCTGTCCCCTCTATGAACATTACCTATTTTTTTTAACAAGCTAATCCCTTCAAATGAGTTTCTTGTGCATTTCAGGGACATTTCAGCACATGCAAAACACCAAAAGATCTAAATTCTGGTTGAGAACAGTGCTACCTGTGGGTATGCGTTATCACACAGTAGGGAGCCAACACTTCACATTATTATATGCTAAGAATGAATCTGAGAGCTCAACAGCTTCTTTTCCATCAGCTCTTTAATGCCTCAGGATATGCCGTCACAGGAATTCTTCCTTTTTAAGTCTTTTTCAAACCATTTCATTATTTTCTTTCCTAAGCCTTTTATGACTTCTTTTACAACGCAAGCATCACGGTATGTGCTCTTACAGTCTTCTGTGGTTTATCCTGATAACAACGCTGCTGTTTTTGTAGTGCTTTGCTAACTGACACCTGGACTCTCACATACTATGTTCTGCTTATTTCTGTGTTACTGAAGGACATATGGAAGCAGCGGTACTTCTATATCAAGCGCATCAGCAACTGAGTCCATGCTAGATGAAATAGTAGAACCTGGCTCTCGACAAGACACAACTGTTAGCTTATCTGGTAAAGAACATACACCGTATAATTATAGATTTAAACTGTTCTTTGGAGCACTGTGATTTGTGAGACACTGCAGTCGGTGGATGTGAGATGCCCAGCATTTCAAAAGAACTCAGTGCCTCACAAGTTTTGGCTCCTGATCATTACAATACTTTTGGAATTAAATTTGTCTTCTTTTAAATTTGGAGCAGAAAAGGTCTCGCTTGTTAACCTCATATAATTTTTCAGATGTGCAGGTGAGGCAAGAGGAGACAAAAGAAGAACTGACAAAAGAAGACTTAGATAGGAGAGTGGATATTTACCTCACAGAGACGGAAACTATCTGGATATTGGATATGCCATCTGTTGTGGTGTCTGTAGAATCAGAAGATGCTGAAAGAGTTCTGTATGTATATTGGCAGTTGTGTACGTGCATGTAGTATGCTCAGCACAGCCAGTTTCTGCTGATTGCAAAGTCCTGAACAGGCTGCTCACACACAGGTTGTGTTCTGAGTATGACAATTTGTCATTTCACCTTTGTTTAAAGCCATCTTGGGCTTGAGTCTCTCTTTTGACAAGACAGCCTAAATTCCTTACAACTCCATCTTGTTGATCAAATTCTTACCCTCTTTCACTGACAAATTAAGGCAGATTTTTGCAAAAGCAGGGGATGGTGACAAGAGAACACACAGGGGATGGGGGAAAGAGAAGATGGAGAAGTGTGGTGTTCATGAATTACACAATTTAATTTTAATGAAAACAGTAAGAAATTGCAAAGCTCTGCATTGATTCTTGTGTGTAGCTTTACAGCTCATCATTTATTAATAACAAAGATATAAACAAACTAGGCAGGCCTTGACTTCCCCTGAAGCTCTTCACGGTGCTTCTAGCTAGAAGAAACCTCATCCCACCGCAAGTGACCTTGCCTGTTAAAGTACTGTGCCTCCCCTTAGCTGCACCTAGTGGTTTCCACTTCAGAGTCTCCTCCCTGGACTACCATGAACTTTGGTAGGCAGTTAACGCAGAACGTACCTTTTTGGCTCACTCCAGGAGCTGACCTGGGACAGCGTGCAGCGAAGTTCTCTCCATGACATGTCAGACTGACAGACTTGTCACACAGCGTTTGCAGACGTAAGCCCCAAAGCCTGAGATGCAGTGGTCTGCAGCTGGCAAGTCAAACAACTTATCTAAGTGAGTTTTTTCTGCTAGTATACACACAAAGTTCATGGTAGGACTCCAACCCCCACTGTCTGTGTGTGATTTTTGGGAAGAAGGAAGAAGAAGAGCACCCTACGAATCAGACTTAGCTGGTGTACACAGCACATATTGCCAACTGCATAGGAACAGAGAGTGACTCTTCCTGAGCACAGCAACCTGTTGGTGGACTAAGGCGGGGTATAATCTATGTCTGCTGTTAGAACATTGAAACCAAAATAATCGAAAAAGTTTCACAATTCCCGCTGACCATTCCTACAGAACCTGAGGGCTGGACGAAATAGGAATGTACTAGTTTCATTTTTGTCTCTTGGATGCACTGCCTTTCACTCCCAAGTGATGAGAGCTACCTATTTCTGAACTCCTCTGAATTCCACCAAAGTTGGAGTAGGGATTTTTGCTGATGCCTACCTCTACAGGCCATTTCTGTTTCAGAACAGCATCACAAGGTCAGAAATAGCTGCTGAAAGATGATACATGGAGTATAAAATCTAGCAATCAAAAAAAACCCGAGCAGCAAATTGGAGCATCCTCTCCTGTTCAACTTGTGATTAAATACACTGAGAAGTTGAATGCAAATGTTTTTCAGAAAGTCAATATACTTTTTTTTTTTCCCCAGGGAGCGGAATAGGATTTACATTGACATTTGCAAAAATAGACCTGGTAATGATCGCTTTGTAGAAAAAATGATGCAAACCGTTAATGGAGCTGCAAAGAACAAGGAAGTGCAATGTGACAAAATCATCATGGAAGATAAAGGTAAACTTTCTGAGTACCATATAGGAAAGGGTATTTTAAAAAGTGGGCTCTCATTTACTACATTGTACCCTTGGCAGTTGGGTTTATTATTACATTTAGTTTACTTATTAAATATTTGTTTGGGAAAACTCTAGCCTATAGCTAGATTGTGGGGCCTCAGAAGACTCCCCGCACACAGGTAGGATAGTGAGGAAATTCTTCCATTTCTAAGATGTTTCCTCAACTTTCACTTCCAGAGCTTTCAGTTCAGACAGGCTAGTGTGATTTGTGGTGGCCTTTTCTGCCCCTCCTAAGACTTGAACATTGGTACCGGTACACTGCATCCATTGCAAAAAAATAGTCTTTACGCCAGCTGAGAGCTGCTGTGTCCTGCCTGCCTCAGCACTGTGCAAGCAGAGCGTGCTTCTTAGGAGGCAGAACTTCACCTAATACTTAACTATGCTCTTGGAATGTGAAAGGACACAGTTCCCTTTTCTCCCCCCTTAACTTTTCAGTGACACTGGTTTGTATTTGCCATAATGCAAAGAAAAGAACCTCTGTTATGAGATCTAAAATCTTGGGGAAAGCAGAAAATCTTGTCAGTCTCACAAGGTAGATGCAATTTTACAAAATGTTCAGCCTCAATCCTCTAAAAACCTTATAGAGGAATATCTAGGTTTTAGATGCGTGTGCTGAGCTTTGCCTCACTATGGACATTTTTTTTGTGTAGGAGGCCAAAGAAAACTATGGGGAATGCTGTTCCAAACATTCTTCCTTTGTGTTCGTCGGTGTATGTAAAATGAGTGGGGGGAAAAAAAAAAGAGAAGTAAAATAGATATTAATCTGACTTGAAAACATATCTTCCCCTTTTTTGTTTGCCTTGAGCATCAGCAGGGCTCATTCCAACCCACGTTTGAAAAGCTGAGCGCACAAAGGCAAGGTTACGGAGCATTGTTTCACCGGGAGATGGCCCTGCTGAAGGGAAGCCACACACCCAGGAGACGCTGATGCAGCTCCTGCCATCACACAACAGCTGCTGCTACAGCCTTGCCAGTTGGTTTCAAAGCCCCTCTGCCAAACAGTTGGGAGTGTAGTACAAAAAGTAAAAAAGTAAATCTTTGCTCAGCTGTACATAGTCCTTTATAATAATGTACCGAAACAAGAGACTTGTATAATATACAGTGTAATTCATTTCTAGGGATGATGGTCACTTCCTGGGACTTGTACGATTCATTTAATGGATCAGAAATAGAACCTACGTCAAAAGCAGAAGGTAGCAGAGCCACAACTGGGAAACGCAGCAAGTCTCATACAACTAAAGAGCTTAAACAGACTATGTCTGTCTTTTCTGACAGAGGTAATGTTTTTCCAGGTTTACATTTCTGCCGAGTTTTCATCCTTCTAAACCACGCCTATCACTATGTTTTGTGGTGAAAACTACATGAACAAAATGCTTAGTCTGCCTGTCTGGCACTTGAAAGAGAGTTTGCTAAAGAATCTCGGACAGATCTGCACCGAGACCTTTTCTGTACAATGCTGTCATAAATGATCTTAAATAAAGATAAATAGTGAGTGACAAAGTTTGCTGGTACTAACTTACTTAGGACAGTAGAAGCAAAAAATGAGTGGTGAAAAATTCCAGAACTATACTCGGTGTTTGAGCAATAAAAGAAAACAAAATTACAGCAAGAAAAAAATAACAGTGGAACTATTTTTTGATGATGATACATTACTCTATGCTTTTTGCAGGCGGCAGCGGCGGAGACTTCTTATTCCCTTGACTTTTATGTGCAAAGTATTATCATGTTAAAATTGTTTTTTCCCATATTATCTGTTGTCAGGCAGCACAACTTCTATAATGATTCCTGAAAGTGGTGTTCTTGCCAGAAACCATGAAGAGGAGGAATGCCATTCAGAAGCTATATTAACATCAGAAAACTTTCAGCAGGATTTATTTTTTATGGAGAGGATTCTAATGGAGAATATTTTTCAACCCAAACTTGCAGCTTATCGGCAGTTTCCTGTCCTTATAGGTTTGTTTCTTATTGGCTACCCTGTTTTCAGTACAAGGCTTTGCATGCTCTTGAAAGTCATGGAGTTATGTCCCTCATTGAATGCCTTTACAGATGACAAGTCATTTAAGAACTAGACAAAGGAAAGGAGAGTTTATGAGATGTCAACATGAACTTTGCAGTTTTACACTCATTTTAACAGACATCCCTGCCATACTTGGTGGAAGAATTGAATAAATGAGTTCTGAGCTGGCTCATCTTCCCTTATCACCACAAGCTGAGACTTACTCAAAATATTAGTCAAACTTGTTTCCTGACAGTTAAGATACAGATTAATTCTGCTACTTCTCCACCATTTTTTGCATTGGAATGTCTTTTGCAGTTTTTCTAAAATTTATTTTACAAGGAGGCTGATGGTAAACAGACGTTTTAGCCTGATTCGTGTTTGGTGTCTAACATAAAGTAAATTCATTGCAGACTGGACCCAATTGCTAAATAATATTTTACCTTTTATAGGAGTTCCAAGTTAACACAGGGATTGAAAAAAAGACAGGTTCACACTGCTTTTATTGTATTGCACCTCTTTGCGTCATAAAGAGTTTCAGTTTCTCAGGCAATGAACCTGTTACATTCTGTCACTCTTCAGGAACTAGCTACAGCTGGAGCACTACACTGGCCAGGAGGACTTGTGTTCTGACAATATGGCAGTTATTGTATTCTTATTTTGTTAATAGTGGTCTGAGATTAATTTATGATTTGCACATTACATAAAATAATACTTAGCAAACGCAGTCTAAAAATGTGCTCTACCCTTAATTTTCCCAAGTAATGAGCAACTTATTACAGCATCATGTAACTTAGCTATGGTGTTACAGCATCAATGCGTAAGTGTGGCTCTTCAGAATTTGGCATGTAGCTTGAAAAAATCCCTGTTTAAACAAATTTTTAAATACAAGAGATTAGAAACATTCCTGGTCGGGGGTGGACTTAAGTTCATAACTTGTTGCTGGGTAGCTAAATCCACTCATTAAACACCTGGAACATAAGTGGCACACGACAGCCTGATCCAGCCATCTTCTATGTCCCTATCAACATTTTAGCCACAGTTTTAGAAGTTAGGATGTCTTAATTCCTCAAATTTTCACTTCATTTTTTTTGCTGCAAAATATTTGCTGAAAGGGCAAATTTTTCTTCTGATGCAAATGACTGGAGTTAGATAAGTGAAATGTTACTACTCAGACTCTACCATATTTGTGCATTTTAGATCCCGATGTTACATCAGACACTAGTGGTACAGTAGCAGCTGTGAAAGCTAAACAGGAAGAACATGACAAGGAAAAGAAGGATAAGGAAGAACAGAAGGAAGCATTCATTGTCCCATCAACTCTGTCAGATCTAAATAAAATCCCAGAAGAAATTGTACCTCCCAGACTGGAATGGCTGTGGTCATATATATGTGATTTAACTAATGGCCACAGTGTGAGCAGTATGGCGTGGAGCAAAGTAAACCCAGTGAGTTAACAAATGGCTTCTTCTAAGCCGTTTACAAAATGGTGTAAGCAATTGTTGGTGTAAATAAACTCCTGATTTTGATGTATTTTGCTGGGAGGGAGCTCAGAGAGATGGATTCGCCCCTACAGTCAGGTGGGTCGTCTTTGCATCCCACTCTCTGTATTTTGTCCTTCCATATAACAATACTGCTACATTATTCTACAGGTTGGACAGCTGCACTAGGCTTTTCCTACAAATGTATCACAACAGCTTTAACTGGTCCAGAATGTTTACCATGGGCAGTCACCTGAACAACAACGTTAAGATAACAGACTTGGTCTGTTATAGAATTGGAAGTTGAAATTTAAACCCCTACTACTAAACTCCATTACCATTGATGGAGTTTATTCATGATAGTTTACCACTATCTATGTGGTAGATACCACATCTTTATTTCTAACAGTAATCTCCCAAGAAAGCGGCATTCAACAAACTTTAAGGATAAGATGCATAACAGGCACAGATTTCTGAGCAGCTGGCCCAAGTTTATTTAATTCAGTTTCAGTGGAGGTGAGAATGACTCAGACATCTCCACTTTCAGAGTAATGCAAGGCTCAGTTTTTCCAACAGAGCTCTCTTATGGCCACAACGAAAATAATGAATGGAAGGAAGGTGAAAAAGCAGGTGAGGATGAGAAACATAAAACCAGTAAGATTGCCCCAAGGGAAAAAAAGAGAGAAAATAAAGACCATTTCATACTGTTAGTACACCAGATCCCCAGATATTATAAAGCTGGACACATTTATAGACTTCTATAGACTATAGAATTATAGGGCAAACAAATACCTACTTTTAAAGTGTTAGTTTCACAAACTACTTGTTGTGCTTAGGAAAAAAAAAATGAATGGAGTTGAAGACTAAAGTCTTGCTGCTGTTTCTTACTTCTACTTATAGAAAGGAACGAACAGAATTCGTTGGACCCCACTGTAGAGAGCTAAAAGCTAGGAGTTTGAGGTGGTCACTGAAGCTTCTTTCATAGCTAATGCTGAGAGAGAAACGTAGAAGTACTATTACGTATTCCATTAAATACTGCACATTTAAATAGGGTTACAGAATAATGTCTATTCATCTCTGGAAAGGGACATATTTTTATGATGGCCAGGGAGGGAGGATTGCAAACACAACTGATAGTGACTATGAATGCAGTTTTAGTTGAATCAGTTTCCAGTATTCGGGAAATTCTGTTCTTCTTGTGTGTTATTCTACTCACGTATCATAGAATGATAGAATCATTAAGGTTGGAAAAGACCTTTAAGCTCATCGAGTCCAACATGAGCATTATTTTTCCAGACTTTGCACTGATAGTCACTGTTAGCAGAAAGTTGCCTTTTAAAAATATACAACTGAATTTCAGGTTAAACTGAGATATATCTGTTAATCTATGCTTTTAGGATCTTTTAGCTGTTGGTTACGGAGCATTTGATTTTAAAGAACAGAAGAAAGGCTTGGCTTGCTGTTGGTCATTGAAGAACCCCATGGTAATGAGCAGCCAGTTTGCTTGCTTTCTTTTTCTTCAATGCATTTTTCTGCTATAGTATTTCTGCTTTATTTATTTCCCTCTTCCTGTTTCAAAAAGCAAGACCTAGCCAGTAAGGTTGAATTTCTAGCCCAAACCACACATTTCTGGAAAATTGATTCTGACTGCAATACCTAGCAATGTGCTTAAATCTTGAGCCAAAGAAAGTGCTTGCAGGAAGCAGTTTAGTGTCTGTGCCTGTCCGTCCCCTCAAGTGACACTTCCAACAGAGGTGCTGACTGCACTGGTGGTTTGGTAACACGGACGTCTGTTCTCAGGAACTAAACTCACTGCACACAGGCCACCAAACAACTAACAGATGGCTACAACTTCCAGGTAGTACCAGTCCATGCTAGGCAACTTAGCAATGCAGATCTCGGTATCTCATTTCCAATCCCGAGGGCGACCTACCCAAGGCTGTAAATCTGTTTCGTTATGACTGTGGGTAGACCCAGGTGTGTAGAAATTATTTTTTAGACTGGAAAAGTCTTGAGCACAGCAAATGTGAAAATAAATCCATTTAGCTTTTGTTTTTCAAAATCTATGACTCATTTGTTCAATAATTCCAAACTCTCATTACAGAGAGCATCTGTATTTTAAATTTAAGGATTATCCTTTCCAACCTATTTTCTGTTGTACCATGAAATTCTGTTCGGCTGAATGAAAAAAAAAAGTGTATAATTAAATATATTATCTAATCTAATTTCTCATAATACTGTCAGAAAGACAGTAGATTTCATAGATGTAACATTAACATCTTCACATATCCATCTGAAAAGTAATCCTTTTTAAACTAGCCATTTTTAAAAAAAATCTTGGAATTCTCAGTTACAAAGCAACACAGTAAAAAATCACCTGATTGCCATCAAATTACACAACTTCAGTTTTATTTGTTCTGCAAACTTCACTTGCCCAAAATTGTGTATTAGACTAATTTAAATTATGCAGAGTCAGGTCTTTGATGCATATTTATCATGTCAACAACAATCAAATACTCTTGTGATTCCCTGATGTCACCATAGTCCTCAAGAACATTAAGAAATCAGGTCTGGCACACACACTGAAATACAGTTCTCTGCAAACTAACACTCTGCTGTTTCCCATTTCAAGAGCTCGGTGCAGTGACTTTAAGGATTTAATTTTATAGCAGAGCTGAATCAGTTCTTTGGTTACATAGAGAACTGATGTGAAAATAATGGTTTACAGATTACCTGAAGTACATGAGATTGCATTTGATCTTCAGCTGAGTTTCTGTAATTGGAAAGGTACTTACCTTCACATTACAAGACAGAAAACAACTGGAGAAATTTTCCAGAATGCCAAGTTTGTTGTAAAAAGAAAAATAACCAAATCAAAATGCCCACACTGTACTCACATAGCTGAATCTTAGGGAACTTGATTTTTAGGTATTTGGTTTGGAGTAGGCCCATCTAACTTATTTTACAGTGTCATATTTCTGCATAGTCTTTATTTTTTCCTAATTTTATCAGTTGCAGCAAGAAATAAACTGAACCATTTAGAATATAGTACCTACTTTCTGTCTAGAAGTAGTCACTATGGTCATCAGCACTTGAATTTTCCAGCACAGCCTGGCAATTTAGTATCCAGTGTTAAGAAGGCCAAGGTAAATTAAGAAACTAACTTAAAATGTTCTTGTATTTTTCTACTGCTCAGTGGCCAGAGCGTATTTTCCAGTGTGAGCACGCTGTTACTGCTTTGGATTTTTCTATGGCAAGCCCAAATCTTTTAGCAGTTGGAATGCGCAATGGTTCTGTCGCAATCTATAATGTACGGAGTTGTAACGATGCCGCACTTTTGGACAGCAGGTAAGGCTATGATTTCCTGTCTCCTCCACCTTGGTCACATCTTAGCAAATAACTAATAAAAGAATATCCACAACTGAGAAGCTGAGGGAATAGTAACACAGTCTTGATAAGTAAGGCTTGTGAATGCTCAGGGACGTTGCACAATTTTTTCATTTCCAACTTTTGTCAGTCTCTTCCAGTTTTGACTGGAAATGGCTACATAAACAATCCTCCCAAATACTAGAAGTTTCTGGAGCAAAACGGCAGACACAAAGATTTATGATAGTGCATAAATGCCTGGAAGGGCCAGAGTGGGCCAACCAGACTTTTCCCATCCACCTATTCACACCGATACAGCCAAATCCTCAGGCACTGCCGTTCTCCCTCTGCACTGCCATCATTCTCTATTCTTATTTCTGCCAAGAAAGGCTTACACTACTTTTAACACCACCAGCCCTTATTTGGGGCATGAAACTCTCTGCGCTGTTGCTGTGCGTACAAAGCAAGTTCCCCACGTCGGAAAGGTGAAACAAATAAGTACTATGCTCTGACTTTTTAAGAAAATGCAGCAAGTTACCACCACGTATCATTTTATACTCCATGTACTAACTAACTAGGACAATTCTTCCCCAGATAATAAGTCCTTATGGGAGACCAGTGGTAGCTTTTGGTGTTTTCTCACTGATTCCACTTGCCAAAAATGGAGAGGACATCAGAATAGGTGAGGGATAAGCAGGAATTAAGAAGAAAATTGAGAGGGGGTGATAAGAGAGACACGTGCCCTAAGGGCAGCTCCCCAGGTCTAGGGCACTCTCCTACAAGGTGCAGATTGATTTAATGATTCGGGTATCAATGAAAGGCGTGTCAGCACATAAACAGTGTCCTGAACCTAAATATCAAACATGTTTGATAAAAGAAAAATTTTCCTGAGGAAAACAGCCAATGTTCAGATTTTTCTTTTTTTTTTTTTTTTTCTTTTTTAAAGAAAAGCTAAGCTAAACAACATTTCTGTTGTAAGACTTGACATTCATTACGAAGTGGAAGGTTAATTATTTTTCAAATACATTGTCTTGTCTTTGTTCATATATGATTTATCGTGTGCATCTTTTGTCCCAGTGAATCCGCAAGTAAACATACAGGTCCTGTATGGCAACTGAGGTGGGTGGAAGAGGACAGAGATGCAACAGAGGATGGCAAAAAAGAGAGATTAATCTGTATCTCAGCAGATGGCCGAATAACCGAGTGGTTTATACAGAAAAGACTAGATTGCATGGGTAAGCATTTTTCCCTGCAGCTTTTCAGCAGAGGGTTAATACCTGAAATTGCAATTGCTTCATTTTATTTCAGGTGACATTCTTTGTACCAGTTATCATACACAAAACATTTCAGAGCTGTTGAGCATTCCAAAGAAGCGTGAGTTATTCATAGCACTGTCACATACCTGTTTGACAAAAACTCTTGCTATTTGCACAGATCTGATGAAAATAAAGCGAACAGGAAGTGAGAAGAAAAAATTACCAGGTGAGAAAGAAAGGAAAAGTGAAGGTCTGATATCCCAACAAGCATCTGGAATGTGCTTTGATTTCCATCCAAAGGTAGGTTCAGAAAGTCCCTCTTGGCTAAAGTATTATCCAGGAAAACTATGCGGCAGGGGTAAGATGCTCAGCTGGAGCTACTTTAATATGCACTGGTCTGGGACTTGGCACTGGTATTCAAAGCATATTTAGTTCTGAAACAAATTGCTTCTTAGCCAAGAATAGTTTTACCCAAAATGGATGATATGGTAAACCAAGCAAGTAATCCCTGTATGTGAACAGCTGTCTGATTTCAGCCGTGTTACTCACGTTTGCTTTGGGCCAGATCCCAGGGTAGCTTTCCTCTGTGTGTTGGTCAGATCAGTAAGAATTTGACTTTCAACATCTCCACAGTCTAGGACTTAAATGGCTGCGCTTCTCCTCTTTATCCAGCTGAGTATTTTGTCCGCAGAGCATGTGTTTACCCATGTGGATCACACAAAGTCCAAGATTTTCAGGAGTTAAAATCACAGCATATGTTCTGCATATACGGAGAACACACATAGCAAATCCGATACATTCTGGCACCGCTATATCTACTGCACCTACACCTCTGCAGCACACGTGCAAGCAGCCCAACACACAACACCCTGGCAACGCCACCTCAGTTCGTCAGAGGACTGTCACTGCCAAACTCAGCCGGTCCTTTATAGATTTTTGAATGAGTGATAAATAGGTTAATCCAACTTAGGCTACTTTCACCTTTTTTTTCAGGATACTAATTTTTATCTTGCTGGAACAGAAGAGGGTCATATCCACCAGTGTTCCTGTTCATGCAACGAGCAGTTTCTGGAGACATACAGAGGCCATAAGGTGAGTGATACATAGAAAAAGTAATGACAGCACAAACTGTTCAATTAAGTTCACAAATGTAATAGTTTCTTTGCTTATATTTACTAAACAAAACATCTGCCACAAAAGAAACCTAATCTTCTTTTCTTATATTAGGAATGAATTCCCGTAGCAAAAAAGCATCACAGTCTTACAGGATTACTTTCTACACTATAGGGATTTTTTTTAAAGTAACTTATTAAAACTTGTACCATAAACTGTTCTGGCTTTATTTTAAGAAAACAATCAGTAATCTGATTGTCCTGCAAACCACAGTTAAATAGTCTTACCTCTGAGAGAAAGATGGCAGAACTTTAACAGCACCTCGTTTTGAAAGTTTCTGCTTCATCCAAAAAGCTGCCCTTTCAGCAGCAGCTTCTCTAAAAACTGGTGAAGGGACAGAATCAGCTGAATGCTTTTTATTCCTAAGATCTCTCCTGTCTTATCACATCTGCTGCATCCTAATTTCCTATGGGTACACATAAAACAATGCTGGTTTTGCTATTAAGGTCAGAGGACAGTCAGGGATTTCCATGAAAGGTCAGTATTAAAAATCACCCTGTGAGGCTGTAGCTCTAGAATAATACAAAGTTCTTTTTTGTTTCTTCCCTAACACCAAGGGTCCTGTATACAAAGTCGCGTGGAATCCATTCAGCACTGACATGTTCCTAAGCTGCTCTGCAGACTGGAGCATTATTTTATGGCACCGGGATTCAGAGTCGCCCATTTTAACTTTCAGTTCCACCACTGCTTGTGTTCATGACATTATGTGGTCTCCAAAATCAGCCTTCATATTTGCAGCAGCAAATGAAAGCAGAGTAGAAATCTGGGATCTGAGTGTCAGCACGTAAGTAATTACTTTTCTCAAAGAAGATTCTGAAACTTGATGGCACAAAGGCTACACATTATTGCCTAATCAGTATTGTTATCAGATCATGACAGCTCCATGCCATTTGCTTGCTTAGTTATTGAAAGTATTGCATTGTTAGATACTCATTTTGTAAAAGCAGATGGTGGTTACCAGGGAATTGTAATTATAAGAGAAGGAGCTGGATGCCTCATGGAGCTGATAAAGGGTGAAACTGCTTTTTTGCTGCAGAAATCATAGATTCTACCACTTCTATAGTTAAAAGGAAAAATAACAAAACTGAGCTACTTTGGACATTTTACGAAGATAAGATGGTCAGAAGTTCAGATACCTCTCACGTTTTCCCACTACTGTAAAGTGGGTGCACGTCTCATGTGCAGCTGTTACCCTGTGGCCTTGTACTGCTGGTCTGTGCTATTTAGTATCAATGACAGCATGAAGCCAGCAGTGGAGTAGGAGGCCTGCCAAATCTTGCGGTAGCCAAAAGCAAATTATTCATATAATAAAAATATTAACCACCACCACACCCCATATTGGGCAATAGCAAGATTTTAGGCAACCAGGATATCTTAGTTAGTAGCAGCTGGGATTTTTGTTCTGGCAGAGACCAAACAAAACACTGCCTCACTTCTTAGTTTTTGAATTAGTCTAGAACATAAAAAGTAAAAGACGCAACATTTATCAGGCCTGCATTACTGCCAGACTTCACATGATAGTACACTCAGGCAAATGCAATGTTACCTGTTAATTCTTGCCTCTGCTGGGTTGCAGCTTGAACCCTGTGATCTCGCACTTTGCCGGCCCAAGAGCGAAATTCACATCTGTACTCTTTGCTACGAACACCGACTGCCTTCTCGTAGGAGACAGTCAAGGAGAAGTCAGTGTGTTTGAGCTGCAGAACCTGGCCGCTCCCAACAGTAACAAGGTACGATTCGCTAGGAAAAGGTGGTGGTCCTCAGCGGCCTGCGTGCTTGTCTGGTACTTCGTTCCTGAGAAAACGGTTTCTGTTAAAGATCTAGCTAATAAACATTGAAATAGGTGGAAGCAAATACAATTCCATAACCAGATTAAAACTTGAGGTAGTTCCTGCTCTTCTGCATGCTGTACCACTAGAAACTTCAGGAACAGGTAAGGCAACATCGAACTCGAGGTTTCACTTGATCGCAAATCCAGAGGTTCCCCACAGCTGGATTTGGGAGGGACACTCGGGACAAGGGCAGGAAGGTGGGGCTTCCTCTAAACGCATCTGGAGGTGACTGTATTTGGCAGAACGCCCTTACCTGCTGACAGCGCAGGAACGACGTGCCCTCTCCTGGCCACCACCAAGATAGTCTCACTTTGCTGGTGTCCGCAAAGCCATTACAGACCAATACAGACCCTTTGGCTCTGTATTGCCTTCGCCCCTTCAGAAGCCACTACTTATCCTAGTCAGGGCTCTTCTGTCCTAGGTGACATGGGAGAATTTGACTTGCCTTACAAGTAGGTTCCTTTCCAATCGTACCATTGCATAGATTCCCTGTCAGCAGCAGTGCAAAAGCTGACTGATGTCAACTGTGAATCCCTTCTGCTCACTTTTGCATAAATCACTGCTAATTTATACCAAAGCCCTGCTGGACCCTCCTTGCCTGGTCCGCGGTACCTGATGCCACCCTGGGTACTCCAGCACCAGGTGGATCCCTCCTCCAGGATCTCTCTGGAGGTGGCCTGCAGCCCCGAACTGCACTGCTGCCTTCATCCTTTCAGCTTTGAGCAAGTAGCTTTGGCTTACCTGGGTTCCCAACTTGTAAAGTGGGACTGGTACTTTTTAAAACCCCTTCTGAGTTACATGGTGCAAAACACTAAACTTAAGTTGGAGAGAACGAAAATGCTGATGTTAATCTAACCTTCATTCTTAGGGTATTAAGCATTAATAATTCACAATTGTCAGTGTTGCATTTAGAAATTCTGGTAATTACCAGCCTCATTTGCCAAGTGCTGTAAACCACAGAGCAAAAAGATATTTCCCTTAAAAACTGAAAGTGAGGCCATTGTTGTTAAACTTACAAAATAGAATTAGTGGGGCTTTTTTCCTACAAATCACCACAAAGCAGCCCAAGTCCTCTGAGCAGAGAAGTTCTTCAGTTAATAAGAGTATAAGGATAATTTTCTGGGTACGTCACCAGACCAGGACTCAAAATATCAGTGTTTAATTTCACAGATGTTGGGCATGTGGCATAACTGGTCACTGAGTCCCAGAGCCGCATTAGCCAGAGGGAGCCCCGCTTCCCAGCATCATCCATTTCTTTCACTCCCTTTTCTGATAACAGCAAGGTCTTCCTAGGCTTAGGTGTGTACAAGGCTTAGCACGACAGGGTCCACGCTACAACTAACGCTAAAGGGAGATAATTACTTCGGGGGCAATCACATCTCAGTACAGCTACCACACTTGTATCGTCTTGAAAGTGAATATCCTTTATGAACAAGAGATATGTTTGTATGCTGCTGAGTATGATGCTACAAATGCAATCCGAACAGGCCTGCCAAAAAGTGCTATTTTCAAGGAGCGCTGTTAGAGGTTAGCATAGTATTAACAGAATTCCAAAGAAGAATCAGCTGACATTATACAAACTACCTTAGCCTGCTTTCTGGATGCTCATCGCACAAGCAATTCTGTTCTCGGTTCGTAAATAGGAATTTTGGATCGCTGCATGTCTTATACTGCAATTACACTGCCATACAGCTCTTTTTTTCCCCTCTTGTTTTACAGGTTGATACCTTACATGACATAATTGGTCCTGCTGTAGTTATTTAACAGTAGCTAAATGATACCACTTCTCAGCTGGTAAACAGCAAGAAAGACTTACTGCAGTATTAATGTAAACCGTTTATTCTTTTTCAATCATTAAAATTCCTCTTTGAAACCATACTGGTTAGAAACTTCTTTCAAATGCTCTATATTTTCCCCTGGAAGTCCCCCTCATTAGACAAACAGTATTAACACACAGACAGCCTTCCCTGTAGTACAGATAAGATAACAGAAAGGTCTCCATTGTCTTTTCTCCTTGGGTTTTTTCTCGGTTTTTTTCCTCCAAGGTCTTTTCTCCTCGGGTTACTCAAAAAGCAAAAGTGCCAAAATCACCCCCTGTATAGGCCAGTCCATAATACAACCTAAGTCCTCACCCGCTGTAGTCTGTATCTTCCCTGTGAAATCGAACAGTAGACAAATGGACTTTTCATCAGATCCATCTTGTCTGTCATCCCATAAACCACCGCCGAGAGGGAAAGCCGAGCTCTGAGTGGCATCAGGTGCTCCTGTGGTCATCCCACACCAGGCAAAAGTGGAGACTAACTTTTTCAACCCCTGACAAATTAGGATGATCTAAAACTGCAGTTTAAATTCACTCTGTTCCACACTGACACCTTTCTGAAAGCTCCTCACAGGAGGTAACAGTGTGGTCCTGGAGCAAGGATTGGCTTTTGCAGCCCTGGAAGCCAGATCTGTGCTTTTTGAGCCCTCACTACCCCCCTTGGCCCACCCCCAGCAGCTGGAGAGCCGAAAGCTTGCTCAGGCCTGCGTTGCCTGTGGGAAGCAGGCAGCGTTTGGCTGTCTAGGCTGTCTTTTTCGGGATCAGAAGAAACAGAAAAAAGCACCCAGCGAGCACCCAGCTGGACCGTGGTGTCTTAGAGGATTTTCAGAGACTGACTGCTCACCGAAAATACCGAGCATCTCTACAGAGGAGTAATTAAGAACAAGATCTAGGCAATAGCCCTATTGCCTGAGGAGTGCAGCAGGGATCCCCGTCCCAGGAGCCAGGCGATACAGAAGCTCGGCAGTAAAGCGCCCTGCCTGCCAACTGACGGAGGCAATAGCTGCCTGCTCTTGGAAGCATTATGTGGCGAGACGTGCATTTTATAGATACAGAACGTTCAGACTCTCTCATTAGCCTGACAATAAACGTCCAACATTTAAACACATCACTGACGTTAAAGATCATTTGTGATGCATTAACATTCACTTCCTGCTGTGTTCTGCACATTTTACAGTGAACATGCAAGCTTACCCTTCACATAAAATTAATCCTTGTGCATTTCAAAGACAGACACCCATTAAGGTGAATCATGTGTTAACCATTATTGCAAATCTGAACAAAATACACCATATATTTTCCATCGGTGGTCATGACTGTTTACTTACTGATGCTACTGGTAAAAAATGAGCTTTCTGTCAAGGCTGTAACACATCGTAATTCACCCCGCACATCGTGCAAACTAATTAACTGTAACATTATGGTCTGGAAAACACTTCTGGTGCTAGGAAGTGCTAAAGATCTCCAAAGCTCCTCATGTATTTTGTTCTTAAACGTGGAATTTCTGACCTCATAATTGACAAATTTTCTGCTTAGGGCATTTTATTGCAAGAATTTTTTACAGAAGCTTACAGCAATCGCAGCCAACAACATCCATGGCAGCATAACCAATCCACCAACCTCTGGTCCCACAGCACAGTAACACCGCTCCACGCCGCTTCAGTGAAGCCACTGCTGTCTCTCAGATACTATCAAAAGGAAAAGGACGGCCTGGATGCCGATCTGTAGCTATTCTGTGCTTTGTTGAGGGCTATTTCCCTCTCTTTTCTGTGCCTTTTTGGACAAGGGCCACGTCCACAGGCCTCACTGCGAGCCGTGCAGCTGCAGGGAGCTGCTCCACTGCCCCCAGGTACCTGCGAGGCAAACACCTACGGACACCAGCTGCCGAACAACCGCGCTGCTCTGTACAGTTTGTTACAGCCAGTTCACTGTGCTCAGGTGCTCCCCGTGCTGCAGGATCGCGTCCCATCACGTAGCACGCTAGGAATCATGGCGGGGCATTCGCGGGCTTGGACGCCTACAGTTGCCACAAAAACCCCGCGGTACGTGGTTTTCTCCTGAGTGACTGCCCGGCACCAGCAGATTCCTCTGCAGCGTCCGCAGTCGCCAGCTTGCTCGGCAAGAGAACAAGGCAAGCGCAGACATCACTGGAAGTTGTTAACTCCCTTTTAGTCTGGGATCACTAACAGAAAAAGACCCGACGTTGTTTAAACTGTGATAACAGGCACAACTGGGCAACAGGCTGCAGTAGCACAGCTGTGTGGGAAAGAGAGACAAAACCCATTATCTACAAATCATGTAATAAACACCCTTTCATTTTTGCAGAACATACACATTAACAGCATTGATCTAAGCCCGTACCTTATAAACACGTTATACTGCATGTGTTCCTATAGTAAAGCTACTAAAGTAGTCTTAAGAAGTCTTTAATACCTGACCGAAATCCCAGCGTATCCCAAAGCACTTAAAACGTTACCAGAAACAAGTGATTAACTTGTTTGTAGCAAACATTAAATCGCCCTCAGATTGAGCCATCGCTCAGTGGAGCGGATGGGCCGTCAGTACAAATGAGAGGGTTTCAGCAGAACTCCTGGCCGATCCCTTCGCCCTGCCGACAGCCAGCCTCGAAGCACCGCGCCGGCAGAATGCGGGGCACCGTGCTGGCGCTGGCCTCGCTCGCTCTCCTGATGGCAGCCTGCGAAGGACGAGGTGAAGGAAACACCGTGAAGCTCTGCGGGAGAGACTTTATCAGAGCCATCGTCTTCACCTGCGGTGGCTCTCGGTGGAAAAGGCATTTGACTGATTATCACTACCTGTTTGGTAAGTACTAATTAATGCATTACGGGCTTATCCCCCCCTGCAGGGTGTGCCTACATCTGGGGGGATTCAGAGGAACCACATCACCTGCGGGCTGTGCCTCAGGGCAGGGCTGTGCCCTCCACTTCTGCTGCTCCCCTAAAGAGGCGCATCTCAGGCACCAACAGCACGGGCTTCGCCTTCAGACAGCAGAAGTGGTGCAACTTCACGGGCTTTGGTTCCTTACAGCTTGCTTGGCTGAGCTGAGTGTGCTATTTTACTAAAAAAGTAACACTGAGATTGAGCTTTTCCAAGTCAACCTGAGGAACCACGCGTTAAGCCCAAGGCTATCCCTGAAAATCTCTGTGCCGTGCCATTTTACATGTCAGATCAAGCTTTGCTGCAGTCAGTGCAAGTTTTTTACCGTTGTCTTCAGTAGAACACACCACTTTCCCCAACAGAAACCAGAAACCTTATTACAACTTAAGAATGTTGTAACTAAAGTATGTTGAATATGTACTCTGCAATTTAAGCATCTTCACATGGTGTTGTAAATATTTGTATTTATTAGCACATTTTTAGACTCAGAAAATTCAGCCATTACATGCACTGCTAGCAATTTGTACTCTGACACGTAAAAAGAACTAGAAAAAAGAAAATAAATGAGGCAGATGACAGGAGCAGAGGCTTTCCACACTTTCCATGCAGTAACATCTGCCTTTTTTGAAAATTCTATTGTAGCAGCAGCTTTAATCCAAGACACAAAGCACTGCCGCCTGCAACACCCTGCCCGAGAGTCTGTTAAAGGAGAAGAAACCCCCACTGCTAAACTAAGCGAGATAACTACTATACCTTTATGAACTCCACAAGGCAGTGCCCGACTGTACGGTGGTATTTAACACGCACATGAATCGCAGGCGTAATTTAAGTGGGAACATCCAGGAACTTTGAAATTGTGGGTATCTGATGCCTTGAGATTACATCTGCATTTCAGGAAACCCACAAGCAGTTCCAGGTTAACACACTGGTCAAGTGCCACCAACACATCAAATCAGTTTTACCCTTTGAAGCAAATATATCAGTGTAAGACCGATAAAGCAACTATTCCTACAAAGAACACTCAATATAAATCCATAAATTACTGGGTTTTCAACGTGTTAATCACAGACTGTGTCTCTCGCGTATCTCTTTTAATACTGCCCTGGTGAGAAGTCAGTGATCTGGTGCATCTTGGTTGTTCCTATCAGAAACACGGAGGATAATACTGTCAGCTCCCTGCCTGTAGGCTGGTCTGTCTTTCTAGTATAGATAAATGTTATAAACTACTCATGATTCCATGACTTCTAATTTTTAGCCTCTACTTTTTATGCGACAGGTGAAAACCCCCTGCCTTTCTCACAAGAGAACGACGCTTACGCCGACTCCTCGACGTACGCAGAGCAGAGGCTGGAGACCGACGGCGAAGAAATCCACAGCGACAAGCCCGAGACGGAGCGAGACGTGCAACGCACCAGGAAAATGTCTATGCTAAAAAAGCGCGAGGTAGCCAAGTTGCTTACCACATCCTGCTGCAGCGTCGGCTGCAGCGAGAGAGAGATCAGCGCGCTATGCTAAAATGCAGCAGATTCCAATGAGGTTCAATGTCAATGTCACGGCTTTCACGTATTAAAATAATCATGACATAATCCACAATTATTTCAGTTGTGTTCTTTAATTGTAGCTATATTCTTTGGAGTACACTAGGGAGTACTGAATGTTAAATGTTGTAGTTCAAACCAGTGAACGGCTGCAGTGACAGTTCAGGTTGGTTTGTCTGGATTCCACAAAGTGTTCATAGCGGTTTAGAGTTAAACTTTAGGTCACGAGTACAAATATTTCTTCCCATCTAACTACTGTTCTAGTTTCAGCTTTGCACATAAAATGTAATAAAACAAGCAATTTGTAATTTGAAGACATTTTTCACTTGATTTCAAGCACTATGGGACAGAGCTCCAAGCGGCACTAACGACCTCTCAGCCACCTTCTCTGCACTGGGGGCTTTTCTCGGGGCTCCCAACTCTCGCACCCCCTGCCGCCCTCCCAGCGCAGGGCCCACCCCGAGCACCTCTGGGGCCGGCAGGAAGGTCTGAAGGGATCCCTCCGTCCCCCCGGCAGGGCAGGGGAACTCGCAGCACCCAGCTACCGCGGCTCGACAGGACGCAGCATCTGCAACACAGCCTGTGCGTGCAGCCGGGGCCACGGGGCC
The DNA here is from genome assembly GCA_013400755.1 of Pelecanoides urinatrix. Classification (NCBI taxonomy): domain Eukaryota; kingdom Metazoa; phylum Chordata; class Aves; order Procellariiformes; family Procellariidae; genus Pelecanoides; species Pelecanoides urinatrix. The sequence goes on along the minus strand of VZTQ01003063.1, from coordinate 168,754 downwards.
CGGCACGCCCTTAGCTGCCTGCAAACACCATTTAATGGGGGTAGTTCTAAAATGCTTTTGGTTTACGTTCCAAAAAATGGGATTTCTACTTGGGGATCACGTAGCGAGGGCAAATGCAGGGAGAAAAAAGTATTACAGGGATACCGGGTTCTGAAAGCAGCTAGAATCAAGTGCAAAAAAGCATTTCAGAGAGAATCACTTCCCAGAGAAAGCTCTGAGAAATACAATTATTACATTCACCGCCGAAAGGCTAACGGTAACCACATTTCAGAACAGGTGAAAGTTGCCTTGGTCCTTCACAACCGTTTTCAGCAACAGAAACAGGAAGAGTTAGGCGGAACGTTCATTTCTGCTGCTGTTAAACTCGACTACCTCCTTATTCAAAATAGACAGCGTAGACATTTGCAAGAGCAAACAGTGAAGTGTTCTGGAACACATACGACGAAAATGTATCACTTGCAGGATCCCACAGGCACCTGCTTCCAATTTGCATGCTCTGCTCATTCAGCTGCCCAATATGTGTCACCACAACAATCTTGTACCTCGGTATCATGAGGTCTTTCACCCGAGCTTTAATAACCTGCAAGAGAAGAACACGTTTAGACCCCAGTGGCAAGCTCTCTTTACAGGGGATGCTCAGGGATTTGGTTTTCTGGGACAGAGCCCTTGCAACAATCCCGATGACCATCTTTTAACTGCAGCATTTGAAACATCTACGGCAAACGGCCCCAGCCCCACGGACCGGTGGCATGTACGCTGCTGTGGTCATTTCACAGGAGAACCAATGCTTTTGTCTGCTAAAAACAGGCACATCTTCCTGCTGCACTACTGAAATGCAAGCGCACACGTTAAGTAAGGAGTTCCTGAACGTGAATACTGTATTATCCTCTGTATGTGTTCATAGTTACCTGCTCATTACAGGGGGGAAAGGAAGAGCAGACAGTACTGCTTTTTTAATACCTGTGAGCTCTTCTGGGCCAAATCAGCTGAAAAACTAGAGGGTCAGGACAATCTTTTCTCAGCAGCATCAGCAGCAAGACTGGATTTAACCAACAAAGAGCTTGCACACGTGCCAGTGTGCAGAATTCATCCAGTATCATAACTGGCCTATTTCTGAAAGGTCTGATACATACTTAAAACTTATTAATGGCATTTCTGGACAGGGCAACCACAGCAGGGAGTTTTTACTGAAACCTGTGCTCGGCCAGGGCCACCGCTGCTCAAACCGACCTCATTATTAATTCGTATAAACCTGCACCCATATCAGCCCAACCCTCCTCCAGCATTTGTTTTACACTTTATATATTTGGGGACCTCCCTGACGCGCCGGCCACCTCCCTGACGCGCCGTCGAGGCGTGAGGACAAAATGGCCGCCTCATAGCGGTACCTCAGCGATGTCCTTCGCCATATCCCTGCACCGGGCCGGCTCGTAGGGCTGTTCCCTCAGGTAGCTCCCCAGCACGTCCTTCAGGATATCATCCACCGCCGCCACCGGGAAGGGCCTGGGGGGACCTGAGGGGCAGGCGGTGAGGTTAAACCCGGTTTTCTGAGGGAAAAACCCACCGCGCTGAAGCCAGAGGAAGGCGCTTCCTCCTCCCGCCCCTGGCACCTACCCGAGGGGGGGTCGCTGCCGGCCGCGCCGCCGTGCATCCCCGCTCCGCTGCTGAAGGGAGGCGGAAGGGCGGGAGGGCGGCGGCCAGCGCCGTCCCGCGGCCGGCGGCCGCGGGACGGCGCTGGCCGCCGCCCTCCCGCTCCTGCGCGTTCCCGCCCAGCCCGAGGGGGTGTCGCCGGCACTAGGCCGCCATTCCCGCCCCCCCGCCTCCAGCTCGGCACATCCTCCGTGGGTCCCCACGGACCTGCTGTGTCCAGCCTGTGCGGGTCCTGTGTCCCTATGGCCCCCATCGGTCCCCACAGCCTCCGCAGGTCCCCCGTGTGCCCTTACAGCCCCCACAAGTCCCCCAGTGTCCTCACAGCCTCCCTGCAAGTCCCCATGGCCCCCACAAGTCCCCATGGCCTCCATAGGTCTTCCACGTCTCCCCATGGCACGTCCCTGAGGGCCCCTGTGTCCTCCATGTGTCCCCACAAGCTCCCTTATGTCCTCATGGCTCCTGAGGGTCCCTGCAACCTCCACAGGTCCCCATGGCTCCCATGGGTTCACACAGCCCCCTCATGTCCCCTGTGGGTCCCCAGGGTGCTCATGGGGTCCCCACGGCCTCCATAGGTCCCCATGTGTGCCTACAGCCCCCATGGGTCCCCTTGGCCCCCACTTGTGCCTATAGTCCCCATATGTCCCTATAGCCTCCACATGTCCCTATAGCCCACACAGTCCCCGTGACCCCCGTGGATCCCCATGGACCCCACAGGTCCCCGCATGTTCCTACAGCCCCCATGGGGCACCATAGCCCCCATATGTCCCCATGGCCTCCTACATGTGGCTACAGCCCCCATGTGTCCCTATGGCCTCTGCAGGTCCCCACATGTCCCTATAGCCCACACGGGTCCCCGTGACCCCTGTGGATCCCCATGGACCCCATGGGTCCCCACAGCCTCCACAGGTCCCCATGTGTGCCTACAGCCCCCCCATGGGTCCATATAGCCCCCATATGTCCCCATGGCCTCCTACATGTGGCTACAGCCCCCATGTGTCCCTATGGCCTCTGCAGGTCCCCACATGTCCCTATAGCCCACGCAGGTCCCCGTGACCCCTGAGGATCCCTATAGACCCCACAGGTCCCTACGTGTCCCTACAGACCCCATGGGTCCCCCTAGCCCCCACATGTCCCCATGGCCTCCCACATGTCCCTACAGCCCCCATGGGTACCCATGGCCTCCCAGGTGCCCACATGTGGCTACAGCCCCCATGTGTCCCTACAGCCCTGACATGTCCCCATGGCCTCCATGGGTCCCCTCAACGCCCACAAGCCCCCACAGCCACGGTCCTTCATGTCCCCACAGCCCCCATGCATCCCTCCACCCGTCCCCACGGTCCCTGTGGATCCCCACGTGTCCCCACGTGCCAACGCCGACCTGTCCCCAGGCCATAGCTCCAGCAGCAATGATGTTTTGGGCCAGGGACATGGCAGCCCCTGATACCTCTGCCTGGCTGCTCTGGGTGCTCCTGCACGTGCAAGTAAAGCTCACTTGGAGAAAGTAGTGTTTTACGGTTTTTTGTTTATTTTCAAGGAAAAAAAAAAATCACATTTAAATTGCAACTCAATTGGGTATTTAATGTGGTTCTTATGTATAGAATTAATAAATGTTGCTCTGATGTGGGGATTTATTTGTTGCAACATTATGCATGGTAAATAATTGCATATTCAAGATTTTGTGAAATGGGTGACGGGGAGAATGGAGGAGAGACATTTATAAAAAACATTATTTACAAAAATGATATCCACATAGTTGTATTCTAATCTATAAGGCAAGTAACATTTAAAATATGTTGTTTCATGATTATCTTCAACAAGTCAATACAACACATTCATATTACCAGTGGTCAAATACAAAGCTTTGCTGCAATAGTCCGTGTGCAACAAACCTGTACGTCTTTTACAGTTTTTTTCTCTGAGAACAGTAGGTAAGCAGCAAAGTTTTCATCACAGACTAAGCAGTACCTAGGCCATCGTAGACTAAAGGTATAATATATCTCATTGCACGTTTAGGCAAAAAAGGCCAGCCATTAATTAACTTATTTAACTTAAATCTTAAAAATAGACCTGTGTATCTCAATCCACAAATATTTATAAACATTTTATACATGAGGGAGTTCATAAAATGACACAGGGCGATACCCTGGGAAATCCAATTCACTTCTGGGGCTTCCTCTGGGTTCAGAGGTGTCACGGCGAGGTTCTCCTCCACCCTGTGCCCTCCACCCACCAGCCCGCGGCTGCAGGACCAGAGCTTCAAACCACAACCTGACTCGATTCCTCTCTCCGACCACAACTAACGTTTCCATACGGTTTATGCCGTCAAAGCAACCGGGTGTTTTCATCAACCTTAGAGCGTTTTGGAGCGGAAAACCCCTCCTGCGTGGATTACGAACCCAACGGCAGGACAGCATGTCTGCAGCGATTCACCCTCTGTCCAGAAAGAGAGAGATTTCGAACGGAGGAATAAGATATTCTGAACGCCTCGGTAAAACATGGTGTGTTTTGTCACACACTGCTTGGCCTGTAGTGAAGTCCTGCTCGTGTGCAAACCTTTGAAGAGCATCGCCACACCAACGCGATTTTAAGAACAGTTGTCAGCAGCGTTATCTGCAGTCGCTCCTACGGTGACAGGGGAGGTCACGCAGGAGGTGGCGGGTATTTCTGCAGGTCTTTTTCTAGCCTTGCAGTGAAATAAGAATTAAAATATTGATGATCATAAAAAATCCCTGGCTCTGCAAGAATTACTTTCCTTAGGAAACTGTGAGAAAAAGAAGAAAAGAAGAATTCTGTCTATGAAATGAAATCTTGGGGACAGGAATTTCTTACCAGGAAAGTACAATGTGATGATGTGACATATTTTGGTCATGGTAAGCTTCAGAATTGAGTTTTTTTAACCACGACATTTTCACATGAAAATAACAAAAGGGTAGGGAAAAATCCCTCCATATTCAGTGTATTGAAGTGGCTTTCGCAAGTAGATGTTGGGTGTTGGGTAACAAACCCGTGGGCCATATTTCCAAAAAAAAAAAAGATAAAACGGAGCAGGATTCCTCTGCAGCGCAGAACTGCACCGCGTGCCTGGTGGGCACAGGAACCGCACCGCTGCCGAAGGAGACAGGGGACCGAGGGAGGGTTGAACATTGTTAGTAAAAGATGTTTGACTCTCTCTTAGGTCAGTTAAAAATATGTCACCTTTTGACTGCAGTCCAGCCATTTAAAAATGCTTCTGCTGGGAGAAAGCGACGCAGTGATTCTTTAGGTGATGCTCGTGCCGCAGGAACCTCGGAGAGCAGCACGGTGGCTGCCGGGGTATGGCTGCGGTTCGACAGAGAGCCGTGGCTGGATGGTTTGGGTCGTACAGAGTTGGGTAAACGAACACAAGGACGACGCGTGGTGGGGTGGGCAGCTCGGCAAGGTCTCGGCGGGGACCTCGCTGGGAAAATAATCAGCCGTGCAAGCGCTGACCGATTTTTACGCCTGGGCACTAAACAACTACCCTGCGTCTCTGTGATCACGTTAAAAGGAGAAGGCAGACGGGTCTCACCTGCAGGTGTGCGCGGCTTCAAAATGAGAAGTTTCAGCGGCATATTTCTCTGGTGTTCCCCAGGCAGCCCAAACGCTGCTGTGAGAGACACCCCGCCAGCATCCCGCAGCGAGGGTGAGATGTGCCCGCAGCCTGCCTGGGAGACCGCCATCCCCTCCCTGCCTGGCCAAAGCCGGGTCTCATTGTACTTCAGATTTTTTTATCCCCCACCTATATTTTAAAAAAACCCTCTAACAGACAAATCGTGACAGGGCATACTGAAGACAAAATCGGTTTAACTGAAACACCGAATAACAGCACTAACATCTTGAAGTCCAGCCTGCGTCGGGAGGAGCGCGCAGTTGTGTCCCTTCCTCGGTACGAGATCGCGCTTCGTGTGACAAAGCTTTTGCGAGTGAAGCCACACGCGTACGCGCTGAGCGCTCACGCCAGCTGGGCAGCAATAGGAGTTTAATGGACAGCGGCCTTACAGCAAAAATCAGAAGCAGCTTTATAACAGGGGAGTGATGTTTAAGAACAAATGCAAACACCAAATGAAAAGCTTATTGTTTGGTAGTATTTCATACTACTGAGCAATTTCATAGCTATTCAGAAATATTGTTGAAGTAGAAAATTGGTCTGAATTGTCTCCTGTGAGGAGCACCGTAAGCTGGCTGAGGATCATGAATATTTGCAACAAACAGAAGAAGAAAAGTTGCCAAAAAAAAAAAAAGACTTTCTGCTCCCAATATCTAAAGACCCAAGTCTGCAGGTGTCCATGGGGAAAAACACTCCTTCCCCGTCAGCGGCACCGTGACCCTGCAGGCGTGGGCTGCCGGCGGCTCCCGGGGACCCCCGATCCCTTGGAGGAGAGGACACAGTCTAAAGGGGAAGGTCCACAGAAGTAACCAAGCTAAAACCTTTCTGGGCATGCATCACGCCTATTTATTTGAATGCCTCCTTTATTTATCCTTTTTTTTTTTTAATCAGAAAGTTAGGTCTGAGTGCAGCTGAGTTAAGGGGTGCTGAGCCCCCTTTTCAGCCTCAGCCTGACTTGGCTGCAGACCTGCCGGACCACACGCTCGGAAACAGAGCGCCGATGCTTCGCTCTAGAAATGCAGGTGACTTGCAGGCAACCGAATCGCTGCCTTTTCGGCTCCCTAGCTGCTCTCTGCTAGCAGGCAGGGAGTACCAAACAGATGCATTCCCTGAAGAGACGCAGTTTTTCCTGCCTAAAAGCAGGAGGTGAAGCCTGCAGAGCCCAAGCGCCCTGGATGCAACAGGGCAGCGCATCCCCCGTGCCCTCTCCGGAACCAGGGGCTCTCGCCGCTACTACAGAGCCCAGAACTGGGGATAAACATCCCTATAAATGCCCCTATTTGGTGCTCTAAATTTAAGTCTGATACATCCCAAACTGCTGCTCGTAATCTTTTTTCTGCCGACACCTTCTCAAAGCCAGTGGAAAGAAGACCAGGCTCCTGCGCTTCAGACTTAGAAACACAACTGTTCTCTTCCCCCTCCCCACGTGGGGTAACGCTGGGGTGCCACGCTCGTCCGGCACGCGGGGAGACAAATACCTGACAAAATAACACCCCCGGGGCACTGCCGCTCTGCCTCTGCTCAGACACCAGCAGGGCAGGAAAATTAAACCATCCGTGTGGACCGGCATCTCCTTGCAAAGGAGTCCAGAAGGGTGGTCGCGCTGGGGGGGAGAGCGGAGACAGGCAGTTCAACGCTCCTGAGCAAACGCCTAGGGAACTAAAACACCATGCAAAAAATTGGCAAAAGCAGTATGCAAAAAAACCTGTCCCAAACCGCTGGTTTTTATCCCAGTGTCGCTGGCTGGGAATAGCTGTTTTGTGTCACCTGCCGGTGGCTGGAGGGGGGGCCGTGTCCCCGCGGGGCTGCCGACGTGCCGGCACATCGAATTCAGGTTTGCCAGGCGATGTGCCCCAGAAAGGGTGCAGGGGCTCCTCATCGCCCTACCCAGGCCACGAGGGCTGCGTCCCCGCACCGACACGCACCCCGAAAATGTGACCCCCATTTCGTGGGACAGCACAAATGGGACGAGCTTGGGAGCTTTGGGTTATGGGTTTTTTTGTTTAAAAAGCATTTAAAAACCCAATGCTAATGTAAACACCTTGTCTTTCAAAAGAAATATAAAGTAAAATATCTATGTTCTGGTAATATTTACATTATAAAATCCTTCTTTTCAGGACTATGACATAGATCTCTTTTGGAAGCATGAGTTTATAACAATTGTACACAGCATGAACCAATTATGCAAAAAGTGATTCTTAGATTTTGCCCTATATTCCTATGTCAGAAAGGGGGGGGTTACCCAGTTTATACATATTTCCATTTCAGGGGGGAAATTATTAACAGAGTTGAACACTCCATCCAGGAGTACTGGCAAGTTTTACTTTCAAAAACGGCAAAGATGTATGAAGTTGCGTAACTGAATTGTGCTTTATCTTCTGTGTTGATACCTTTTGTGAGCTTGCACACGAATCAACCACCCTGCCATGCATATCCCGGTCTGGGAGTCATCTCAGAACTGAAATACCTCCAGATTTTCTTATTTTCTTTCAAGGTGGGCATGGGTTTCTGGTTTTTTACATCACTCCAAACTGCTCTGTGAGCAAGCACTTCCCAACACGCACAGTCTAAGTTTTCCAATGCGAATGCACAAACCTAATCCTGGCAACATTTGTGACTGTAAAATTAGCATTATTTGTCATCTCACACATTTCTAAAGTCCCCAGCACCACGTTCAGCGGATGCTCCTATGCTTCCCTGTGCATCTGAACAGCAGCTGCATTTCATTTTGAAAAGATTCCGTCTTTTTTCCCCATATCGCCGAATTCTCCCGTTAAAACAAGCTCTCCATCTTGGCAGCTGCCGCTCCGTTAATGCCGCGCACGCTGTCAGCGTGTTGCCAGCAGTAGGCTGAGAGACCAACGTCAACGAGAAATCAAACGCTGCACAGGCAAAGCAGGGGTCGCGCTGGCGTGGGGTGCGGGAGCCCGGCTCCAAGCCCGCGTCGGCTCGGGAAAAACACAGAGGGACAATTTTTTCCCCCGCAGCCTCCAGTTTAGCACTTTTATGCATTTTCCCATCTCCACGAGATAGCTGCTCCCGATGCCAGCGAGGCAGGCTCCTGCCCCGCAGGATTTCGGATCCCCCCCATGCTGCTCCTGCTCCCCCGGCCCCAGCCAGCGCTGGGTGCCCCACCAAGGGTCAGCCTTGGGCTGCCTCCGCTCACCCACGTTGGTGTGTATATGCTTTCCTGCCTAAGGGGTAAAATGGAAAGGCTGCATGTCTTTAAAAGCATTTTCTAAACCCGTAGGGCCTTCAAAAACGGAGGGGAAAAAAAAAAAGGGAAAAGGCGAGCAAAGGAACGTAGAAATGCAAAGAAAATCTGGAGACTGCTTGGAAAAGGCATCCTTAAAAACAGCGATAACTTTTCTGGACAGTGCTGTAAGCTCAGAGTTACTACCCAGCCTCTTTGCCTGCTTATTTCCCTGTCTGCTCCTCTGCAGAACGTCAGGGCATGGGGAGAGAGAAGCGCTCGTCGCCTGAGCACGTGCTGCTGGGACCCCTGACGGTTAATCTGCGGCTGGAAGAGAACGAGGGCATGTGCTTGCAATGGAAATTTGAAGTAAAGACTCTTTATAGAAGTGATTTTTTTTTTCTGCTTTTCGCTGGGAGACTGTATGAGGAACCTCCACATTTACAGCAATATTTTTCTGGAGTTAAACCAGCTAAACCTGAAGATAGAGCTTTTTATTCATCACCGTGAGACATACTAAGGACTGAAGAAAAAGTAAATCAGCATGTTGGTTCTACTTCACTCTCTGTTTATGAGGCACCCCCTTCAGAACAGCTATCAGTATTGTATTTAAATCGTATATATTGACAAAATGTAATCTACCTCTGTAAGCATTGTGCCATTCAACAGTACTACTATTAAATTTATATACCACAGTTTAAATTACATCCATTTCATGAATGGTAAAATGCTAAAACTCAAGTGTCTAACTGCCAAAATACAGCCTTACTGGAATGAGTACAATTTACAAATACAATAATTACATTTTAAAACCATTAACAATGTTACATCTAGAAGTAAATACTGTAGGACTGGTCAAGACGGTGTTTTCCAAGGAAAAAAATGCTGAAAGTTGTCAACACTTCCAACAGAAATGTCCCGAGTGCAGGATTTAGTTCATTTTCCTTAAACTGTAATTAAAACCCGTTCCACGCACAGCAGTCCTTGGGTATTTTCCATATTATTTTCCATAGACTTGCATAAGCTTCCATCAGTTATCAGCCAAGTATTTACCTAGAAATGGGATCGGAAATCAGCTGTGGGGAGGGAGCAGCCCCGGTTCCTGGGGGATGGCCGCCTGCCTCCGCCGGCACCCTGCGCCCACAGCTGCGATACACGAGCAGCACACGGAAAAATGCCTGTCTTTCCCTGAAGCAATGGGGCAAAAGGAAAAATACGTGTATTTCTCTGCAGCAATGGGGCAAAAGCTCTTCCTGGAGATCCCCAGACCTTGCCTTTCATGCGGGACCCACTAGCAGAAAAGAGCCCACAAAATTCAAGGCTCTCGTAAGCGGTAGCAGGATTTATTTCATGCACGGGAGCTTTTGCCCCTCTGCCGCCAGCCAGCCCCGTCACACCGCACTGCGGTGGGACCTTTGGGCTTGAACGGTCAACAAATACCAAGGGCAGTCCTAGGCGTGCCCGCGCAGCCGGAGGGGACCATCATGGAAGGCAGGTCCTGCTTGACCAACCTGATCTCCTTAGGCTGCCCAGGGCAGTGGTGGAGTCCCCATCCCTGGAGGGATTTAAAAGACGTGGAGATGAGGCGCTTGGGGACATGGTTTAGTGGCCATGGGGGGGTTGGGTTGACGGTTGGACTCGATGATCTTAGAGGTCTTTTCCAACCTTAATCATTCTATGATTCTATGATTCCTTCTATGACCAGGTGACCCGCTTAGTGGATGAGGGAAAGGCTGTGGATGTGTCTACCTGGACTTCAGTAAAGCCTTTGACACTGTTTCCCACAGCATTCACCTGGAGAAACTGGCTGCTCATGGCTTGGAGCAAAAAACTGGGTAAAAAACTGTCTGGATGGCCGGGCCCAAAGAGTGGTGGTGAATGAATTAACTCCAGTTGGAGACCGGTCACGAGCGGTGTTCCCCAGGGCTCAGTTTTGGGGCCAGTGTTGTTCAATATCTTTATCAATGACCTGGACGAGGGGATCGAGTGCTCCCTCAGTCAGTTTGCAGATGACACCAGGCTGGGCAGGAGTGTTGATGGGCTGGAGGGCAGGAGGCTCTGCAGAGGGACCTGGACAGGCCGGATCGATGGGCCGAGGCCAATGGAGGAGGTTCAACAAGGCCAAGTGCCGGGTCCTGCCCTTGGGCCACAACAACCCCAGGCACCGCTCCAGGCTTGGGGCAGAGCGGCTGGAAAGTGCCCAGAGGAGAAGGACCTGGGGGGGCTGGTCGACAGCGGCTGAACACGAGCCGGCAGCGTGCCCAGGTGGCCAAGAAGGCCAACGGCATCCTGGCCTGTATCAGCACTGGTGTGGCCAGCAGGAGCAGGGAGGGGATCGTGCCCCTGTACTGGGCACTGGGGAGGCCGCACCTCGAATCCTGGGTTCAGTTTTGGGCCCCTCACGACAAGAAGGACATGGAGGGGCTGGAGCGTGTCCAGAGAAGGGCAACGGAGCTGGGGAAGGGCCTGGAGCACAAGTCTGATGGGGAGCGGCTGAGGGAACTGGGGGTGTTCAGCCTGGAGAAGAGGAGGCTGAGGGGAGACCTCATCGCGCTCTGCAACTGCCTGAAGGGAGGTTGGAGCGAGGGGGGGTCGGTCTCTTCTGCCAAGTAACAGCGATGGGACGAGAGGAAACGGCCTCAAGTTGTGCCAAGGGAGGTTTAGGTTGGACATTAGGAAAAAATTCTTTCCTGACAGAGTGGCCAGGCCTTGGCCCAGGCTGCCCAGGGCAGTGGTGGAGTCCCCATCCCTGGAGGGATTTAAAAGACGTGTAGATGGGGCGCTTGGGGACATGGTTTAGTGGGCATGGGGGGGTTGGGTTGACGGTTGGACTCGATGACCTTAGAGGTCTTTTCCAACCTTAGGGATTCTATGATTCTATCAGGGACGCTGTCGTCCCAAGAGGAGCCGCCGGCGAGGCACCTACCTGCCGCAAACCTCTTCTTGATGAGGGAGAAGCGGTAGCCGGCGCCGACGAGCTCGATGTCGCAGCTGGACAGCGTGCTCCCCTCGCTGGTGAACTGCACGGCCAGGGGGGCCGGGGTGCTCGGCCCCTCCGAGAGCTGGAATCGGGCCAGCAGAGACCCCACACCTGCAATTTAAAAGTCCCGCACGAGACCCTTACCAGCCCGGAGAGGCACGCTGCGCATCCCGGGGCCAGATTTGCCAGCAAAGGCAATGAGGTGCCCAAAGTGCTGCAAGTGAAGCCCACCCCCACGGTGGTACCTGAGCCAGCAGCATCCCCCGGGGAGGGGGGGGCAGAGGTGAACCCCTCTTCCTCCCAGCAGATTTTTACTTTTCAGACACCCCAGCGATACGAAGCAGCTGAGCTGCGTGGGTGGCACGTGGAGAAGTGACCCGTGGGAGGCTGCGGTGCCCCCGACGGGGATGCGACGAGGGGCCTCAGCCTTCGAATGCAGAGAGGGTCAACGGAACAAAGGACTTGGCAAACAACTGCATCCAAATCCGGTGTGTTAATACCCTTCCGTGATGCCAAAGCGGTTGGCAAAACAGCACCAGTGGCACGTATCCCTGCTTTTCAAAGCTTTTTGGTCCTAGCTTTAAATAGCATCCCCCCCGGCACGCGCCGGCAGGAGTCTGCGTGTCTGGACTTGGGTGCAGGCATGATAAACGGGTCGGTGTCTGATTTAAGTATTCAGAGTTAATAACGTGCACATTTGCAGGATTACCTCCATTTTCTGACTTCTGAGAGATATCAGGGATCTTCCACAATATCCTTTGCTGTTCGGCATTCCTAAAAACACATGAAGAAGAGCATTTCTGTAGGAAACAAGAAATTACGAAGGAATCGTTTGAATTTTGCTAAAGGCCTTATTGGGCTGGGGGAGCAGCTCCGGCGCCGCTCTCCAGAGCTGCAATTCTGGGAGCTTGGTTTTGGGTTTGACCCGAGCAGGAAAATGCCGCTCTTGTATTACAGGTGCGAGGCAGCGGGGCTGTGCCGTGCCCTGCTTCCCCGCTGCAAACGTGCATGCCCGTGCCTACGGCCGTGCATCCCTCTGAGCCCTGGATAAAAGTCGCCAAAACCCAAAATAAGGGTTGTTATTCTGCTGCCTGCACACAGGCGTTCAGCTCTGACCGCTCTTTTGTGGGAATGGCAAGGAAAAAAAAGAAAATCGGAGTGGGGTTGCATGCTTCCTCCTGCAAGAGGAGGAGAGGTTTGGGTCCCCAGCGTGCAGACACCTCCCGAGGGCGATGCCGCTCCTGCAGCCAGGACGGCTGTTTTGGGCAGGGACGTGGCAAACGAGCTCTTTGTCGGGTGAGCGATTCCTACCAGACAGCAGGAGGAAGCACGGCTTGAAGTTTGGTCACTCCTCCGTCGACGGGGATGAGGAACTGGACGTTGTTTAGAGCTACCGGTGTGGTCATTGCCTCTGTATTGTATTTGTAGTCAATGCGGAGGTCAGTGCTTGCAGGGTCACACCGCCAGCTCACTGCAAGGTTTAATGGAGTAGACTGAATACCCTGGGCAGATACCTTCCAAAATGACAGAAAAAACATTTAGTTTCCATAGGGGTGAAGGGAGAAATCCCATTTTACAGACGCGCTAATTGCATTTGGTTTCAGAGGAGAAAATACCTTGTATTCTCATAGAAAGTTTGTACTGGGCTCAAAATCAGGCAATCTAGTGACATACAGAAGGGACTAGTGGGATAGCATGCCCCCACCTCACGTTATCTCCACTCTGCACTAGGGAAATACCGTCTTTTACGTCTATAAGTTAACCGCACAGTTTTGGCACAGTTCTGTCTTATTAAAAAAACCCCTACCTGGTATTTGAGCATATCCACATTGTAATAGGTGGCTTGCGGTTTCTGTTCCGATACCTTCTTTAGGTGAGTCATCAGATTTGGCATGTTGACCCAGAACTCCTTCGTGTTGGCGTCACTCTGCGTGGTGTCACTGCACAGAGGGAGAATTAACCCTTCACGTAAGCCTCCTCGGCAGAAAAAAGCTTTTCTACAAAGCAGGCAGGGCAGCAGCGCCGGCCGCCGGCTGGGACCGCATTTAATCCCCCTTTTAGAGAAATATTGCCTCCCTCCCGCGCATCTCTGGCTCAGACACCTCCGGGGAGGCACAGCAGATGCAACCTGTAGATCATCTCGTTTGGCAAGCAGGAGCTCTAACGAGCAGAGCGGGGCACAGAACAAGCAAATCCCATCAAAGCACTTGCTCCTCTCTGCTGATGCTCTTCTGCCTGGCCAAGGGGCTGCTCTCCGGTAAATATTTAAGGGCTTGAGAGTTTCCTTCCCAAAATCAGGCAGGCTTCTGCCGAAGGTCATAGAATCATAGAATCATAGAATCACAGAATCACTAAGGTTGGAAAAGACCTCTAAGGTCATCGAGTCCAACCGTCAACCCAACCCCCCCATGCCCACTAAACCATGTCCCCAAGCGCCTCATCTCCACGTCTTTTAAATCCCTCCAGGGATGGGGACTCCACCACTGCCCTGGGCAGCCTGTGCCAAGGCCTGACCACTCTTTCTGTAAAGAATTTTTTCCTAACGTCCAGCCTAAACCTCCCTTGGCGCAACTTGAGGCCATACTTTGATACTTTGATACTTTGGGCCATGTGTTTTTTGCAAAGCACCCTACTTTTCGGGAAACCTTTGGGGTGCTGGCGAGGCGGGGGCTTACCAGCAGAGGAGCTGGGGGTTTGGCAGGACGTGCTCCAGCCTGTTGTAGTTCAGCACGCGGAAGGTGAGCACCGCCGGAGCGGGGTTGTTGGCAAAGTGTCGGGTGATGCCCGCTGGAAACGACAGCACCATCTCCCCCGTGATCTTCACGATACACCTGCAGCGCCCAACGCAGAGACCGAGGGGGGAGGAAACGGGGGGCTCAAAACGCAGCAGGAGGTTGGGGGGGGGGGTTCGCACCAGGGACGGTGCAGTGACAGCCCCCCCCCGCTTCCCACCCGCCGCACCGGGGGAACGAACCTCTCGTGTCCCTAAACCAGAGCGAGCTGAAATAGCAGCAAAGGCTGGCAGCCTGCTCGGGATGGGGACCGACGCTCGTGGGGACGCCCCAGGAGCATCCTGACCCTGGATGCTGAGCCCAGAGCACCTCCTTCCCTCCCTCCCCATCCCTTGAGGTGCTCACCAAAGCCTCGACAGCACCCCAAGTCTGTCCCGACCCCTGAATCGACACCCAGACCCCATCAGTCGGCACCTACTTGTTCGGGTCGGCCCCTTTGAAGTACGCGTTGACGGTTTCCGTGAAGGCGGCGGCGACGGGCAGGGTGTCCTGTGCCCCCATGGTGAGGGGGCTGGGTCCCCGCGACGAGCCTGCAACAGAGCAAAAAACCTCCACTTCTTACGTGCAGAGAGAAACGGCACCGCTCCCCCCCCGGGGCCGGGGCGAGGGGGTGCTCACCAAGACCCGCCAGCCTAACTTTATGGGTAAATATGAAGAAAAAGTCCTCCCAGGCTTTGGATGAGGCTTTAAAAACATTTTTAAATTATTTTCTTCCCCCCTCAAAAGCAAGCAAAGAAAATAACGGAGGAGCCCCGGCCACGAGCAGCATGCGGGGCAGGGCCCCCCCCGGCAGGGCTGCGGGGGGCTGCCGCAGGGCAGGCTTTGCATGACAGTTTTTGCAGGTTTCTGGGCCCCGGCAAGAGGGGCTGGGGAGGTTCGTTGTCCCTTGGCCGGAGAGCTCAGGATGCCCGTGGGAAAGCGGGATATTGGCAGTCTTCCCCCCCGCCGACGCTGCCTGAATTCCTGCCTGCGGGAACCCCAACCTGCGGGGACCCCCGCGATCCCCGGCACGCTCCCCTCTCCTCCCCGGCGTGCCTGGCAACCCCCCCCCCATGGCTGCTCACCCCCAAAGCCCGCGGGACGCTATGGCAAATCTGCGAAATGTCAGAAATCTGGAACTACGGAGGAGAACGTGGGACTCCGGGTGCAAAAGCTAAAGCAATCAAGCCGCGGTTTATTTAGATGATTAAAAAAAAGAGGAAAAGTTTGCTTCGGTCGTGCTGTGCGTCCGTGGACGCTAGCCAGGCTCTAAAATAATTCAGCCCTGCATGGCCATATGCAGGTTTCCCTTTGCTGGCCGGGAATGCCTGTCTCCGAAAAACATTTGGGGATGAAAGCATCACTGCAAGCGTACACCAGAAGCCCCGGGCGTGCTGGAAACCCTGCGTGGGGGCAGAGCCCCGCTCCCCGCGCCCGGCACCGAGAGGGGAGCGAGCAGGGGCTGTTGGCACGGCAAAGCTCTCGCCTCTCCCCATGGGAAAGTGCCGAAAGATCAGCCCAGGGCTGGCATCTGGTCGCCCACCCGACCTACAAGGCGCTGATCCCCCGGGCACCCGAAAAAGTCCTCGAGAGGTCACCACCCCTGCCCTGGCACCGCCGGTTCAGCCTTATCTATTTTTCTGCAACGCATCGTTTCGGAACTGTTTTTTTTTTTATATCACAGTCTGGACAGCAGGTTAAGCCCAAGGATTATTTTGCTCCAAACAAACTAAAAAATAATGGCGAAGGTCTCCAGAGGGCACCCGCACACCCCCTTTCTCTGTTACCTTCATTGACAGGGTCAGAATCAGGCGGGTGAAACGGGCTCTTAGTTGAGGCCGGGGTTTTTGTTTCACGCATGGAAGCGTGCGCCAGCTTCAGCCCAAGCCCCGCAAGATGAAACGCCGGCCTGGGGAAGGGCAGCACCTCCGCAGGCAGCGGGGCGAGGGAAAAGCAAAGCGGCTGAGCGAAATGCAGCGTCTTTCTGGCCAGCTCCTGCTTTTCTGCTTGGACTGCCTTCAAAAATAATCCCTTCTCTTCTTCATCCGCTGCTTCCCACCGCTGCCCCGTTGCTTTTTGCCTGGCACCTAAGCAACCTGCCGGGGTTTGTGTGACGTGCAGTAAGGTCCTGCCTTGCTGCTGCAAATTTTGTGCGAGTAAATAATACCTGAAGGGAGGTTGGAGCGAGGGGGGGTCGGTCTCTTCTGCCAAGTAACAGCGATAGGACGAGAGGGAACGGCCTCAAGTTGCGCCAAGGGAGGTTTAGGTGGGACATTGGGAAAAATGTCCAAAAAAAGAGTGGTCAGGCCTTGGCCCAGGCTGCCCAGGGCAGTGGTGGAGTCCCCATCCCTGGAGGGATTTAAAAGACGTGGAGATGAGGCGCTTGGGGACATGGTTTCGTGGGCATGGGGGGGGTGGGTTGACGGTTGGACTCGATGACCTTAGAGGTCTTTTCCAACCTCAGTGATTCCATGATTCTATGAATAGGGTTTGGGTGGAGGAAATCAGGATTCATAATGTCTCTTGGGGAAAGCACTTCTGTCTCTTAAATTACACTTTGAGTTTTGATTTATTAATTGTGAAAAAATGTGGCATTCGCAAGCGATGAAGCTTCCTCGCGCCTTACACATGCATCCGTGCAGGCAGTGTGTTAATGTATAAAACCAAAGTTGCTCTCTCCTCGAGGCACAGATGAGCCTCTCCGGGGCTGGGATTTTCCCTTCAAATATCTAATGTAGCCTAAAAGGGTGTAAAAAATTAATGTAGCCACGCGTCTCCATCTTGGTCCTATGTCTGAAGAGACTCAGGGGAACAAGTGATTTCAGCCACAGCCCGGAATAACGACGCTCAGCACGCGCAGCGCTGGCTGTCCCCGCACACGGGACGGGCAGACCGAGCATCCCGCCGCACACGACAGACCCATCGCCACGCACACATTAATTATCCTAAATGACCCCAGGGCACCCCAAGCCTCCTGCTTTTGAGGCACAGCCCCGAGCTACGCACCAGGGACTCGGACATCCCTTCAGGGAGCAGACGCTTCAGCTCAGTGCCAGCCCCGCGGGAAGGCACAGGCAGCTCCCCAAACCCACCGAACGCGCTGCAATACCCGGCCGGGTGGCCCAGGGGACATGCAGGGCCACGGGGCAGCACCCCGGGCTGGTGGGGTATAAATTCTTTCCGTAGATACCACTGCTGGGTTGTCGGAGAGCGCAGAGAGCGCATCCTCGCTCCCCGCACCCCAGAGCAACGACCCCCCAGCGCGTCGAATCCAGCCGAACGCGGTGGGATATTCTCATCACACCCACCCCGAAATACAGATGAGATTCAAAAACATCAATGCAGACTGGCCGTAGAGGGGTGGAAACTGGACCCAGCAGAGGAACGTCAGGCTTATCTCGACAGGGAAGGCGAGAGGAAGGTCTTTAGCTGTCCAGCAGCAGCAAAGCCCACGATCCTTGGCAATATGATCATTATTCTTTGGGAGAGGAAAAAAAAAACCCACCTCCCAAACATACACGCTCTGACTGCAGCCGGGTTTAGCCTAAACCCTACACCGGAGCATCGAACGAGGGGTAGGCGTCTCTCCCACCGACGTGCCTTTTTCTTGATTTTCAATCTCTCATTTCTTCCGCCGTTTCTCTGTACGTATATGAGACTTTTTCATTCTCCAGAATGAAAAATCATACGTGCGAGAATAAACTGGCTCGTCTCACGTATCTCTATTACCAGGTTCAGCTGGCCTTTGAAAATCGGAGTTCATCTGAACAGCAACAGCCACAAAACATCCTCCACGGTTCTAACTTTGAATAAAAATCACGTGGATGTAATTGGCATTCAGGGTTCTCAGCTCTCTCCACTCTTCCCTCATGAACCTATATATTCTTCTCTTAATGGCTTCAGAGACTAAACAACTTTTTCAATAGAAACTTTAATGTAAAAAGAAAAGTATAGTCTACTTTAAGCCCTAGAATTCTTTCCTAGAAACTCGAGAGACAAGTCTCGTTACTGTGGCACGCCTCCACCAAAAATCTGGCTTTTCAGCGACTGCTTCAGAAATCATTTTCAGAAACTTTTCACTTTGGCAAAATGACCTGATAATACTGGAGAAAAAAAAAGAAATCCGCTTTACGGAGCTTTGGCTGCAGCCAGAAGCAGCGCACCAGGTTCATTGGCCTCACTTTTCCCTACACAAAGGTGGAAAACAGAGCTGTGAGGGACTGAGAGCTGAGCATGACCCGGCACACAGCTCTGCCCCTGCATCCAGGAGAGCATCACCAAAGCTGCACCACACGAACAAACCACCCCACGTGCTGCAAACACCTGGATCTTCGCAAAAAAAAAACCAACCCAGAAACACAAGATCATTTCTCTTCTGGCGTTTCACGCCCTGCGTTACAGATGCCAAGCTCAGCAGATCTCCTTTCGCCTCCCTCGAGACGAGCCTTGAAGTTTAGCTTTTTTTTTTTTTAAGTTGGACTCAAAGATTTTGGGATAGATCAGGAAATACAGCGTGTGGAAGCGAGATAGCTCCTTCCCGGGGTGTGAGCTGAGCCTGGAGCCAGTGCCACGCTCCTGCAGCCCGGCCGGCAAGCCCTGGGCAAACCCACCCCCCTGTTTTAGACCGGTCACGCTGCCAGAACAACGTACAAGAATTCAAACATACCCTTCAAAAACATTAATGTGCAAAATGACAAGAAAAGCCCCGACACTAGACGTGCTCGCGGTGCTGGTGCTAGACCGAGCGAGGGAGAGGAGGGAGCACGGAACAGAGGCGCCGGCGGGGTGCGCGGTGCCGGGGTGCGTGTGCGGGGGGTAACGCTTGAAGGCGGCTGCTCCCAGCCGGCCCTCAGCCCACACAGCCCTCGCCAGCCCTGCCCTGCCGCGCTCGGCTCTTCCCGAAGCTCCGGGCAGGCGGTTGGCACCTGGGAAAGGAAACCCGGGAAAGGAAACCCAGGAAAGGTTTGGTTTTTTGCTGGAAACAGCAAAACTGCAATGAGGTTTGGGAGGAAGCCGTTCCTCCCCGGCCCCCTTCCAGGTCTAAGCTGGGAGATGCCGTCGGAGCGAGGACCTCAGGGTGGCCGATTAAAAGGCAAGAAGAAGGCAGGAGAGGAGAAACCAACCCCCCCGGTCACCACCACCACCTCCATCCCTGCCTCCTGCGGCTGCCACGGCATCACGCTCACCAGAACGGGCTTTGCTCCCTAAGCACCAGCCCCCCGTGCTCAGCGCGATCCCGCAGCACTCGGCTCTTTGCTGGAGGGGACGGGGACGGGGAGCGGGCTCCGGCATGCCCCGTGCCAGCGGCGTCCCCCCCAGCTAGCCCCAGCCCCTGCAAGCACCACAACAGCTTCAAAGCGCTGCGTTTCGGGTTTTAAAGCCCCGATTCCTGCTGCTAGCAAACCTCCCCACTTCTTTTTTCTTTTAAAGAATAATGCTGGCGTGGTGTCTGCGAGATGAGGCTTCCTCCAAAGCCTCAGGGCTCCTGGAGCGGGGCTGGTGCCTCTGCCCTCTCCGAGATGCGCTGCTGCTCGGAGGAGCTGCCGGCCACCCCCAAACAACCTCTTCTCCCCCCGCACCCTCCCCGACGCGCCTTCCCATCCACGAGGGACCCCCACGACGCCTCCGACCAGCCACCCCGGCAGCACGACCTGCCGGCATTCCAGCTGCGCTCGCTGCCGGCGCCGGCACAGCCCTCGCCGCGGAGAAATCTGGATGGGAGGTGGGGAAGGGGCCCCGGCTTGGCGGAGAACCCGTTGCCCTTTGGTTTTTAATTAACCGCACTGTGCCACAGCCCGCTCAGGGTAACGAGCAGCTCGCGAGGGAGAGTAGAAAGAAGCCCTGGTTGACAGAGTCAAGTTCCTCGGCAGTGCAAGCGGTTTCGCTCTCTGGTTTTCACCGCAGTCTCGGTACGAGAATATTCTTTTGGGGTTTGGTTTGGTTGGTTTGTTTGGTTTTTGGTTGTTTTTTTTTTTTAAATAAATAAAGAGGGAAACAGATCATCGGGACAAATGGCACAAATCAAAATTATTCTGGTCGAACTTGCGATGTCATCTAAGTAGCCATAGCATTTCGCAGGGAAAGCCGGACTGGAGCCTTTGAAGGAAAACCCCGGGAGTCAGAGAGCAAGAGCAAGGGGAGCAAGTCGTTACCGGGTATGCTATGCACTACTTACCTTCGAAAGTCAAATAAAACTTTCCTCTGTCAAACCAAACGAGGGAAGGCTGTTCATTCTCTGTATGGCCAGGAGTTGAAGCGGGATGGGAAAGGTTAAGGAGAGGGAGAGAGAAGGACACAGTGTGAGTCACAGAGCAGGTCATTTATCTCGCTACGGGGAGGGGACGAGGCGCTGCAAGCCGTTCACGTGCAAGGCAAGGGGGGGCTTTTAAAACCCTGGTTTTGGCTTAGGAAACAGAAAGCAGAAAGCAAAGCCATGGAAGCCCAGATGGAAGAGTATTTTTGCCCGCTTGGGAAGGATTTTTAGGTTTTCTCTCTCTTTTTTTTTTTTTGTCTAGAGCGGAAGAGGCTTCTCGGCTCATGCGCTCGGTCAGCTCATTCTGACTGCGCTGATTTTGGCAGACGCCTTATCCTCTTCGCCTCCAGCGATGTCTCCGCTGTGCTGCAGCAGCAGCAGCAGCAGCAGCGAGCGTTTCCCCGGTGGGATGCTGCAACTGCATGCCACGCCGGTGTGCGAAGTGACAGCGAAACGTGGGTATTTTCTGTTGCGTTTCAGGACATAAAACTTGCAGATAAACAGCCACGCGCACACAGAGCAGGAGATGCCTAGCTGGAATTTTTCCTTTCGTTACAACCACCTGCACTCACACCGCCTGGAAAGCCACGTTAGACACCAGGTGCTGTTGAAATAACTAGGGGTAGGGAGGAAAAAAAGGCATTTTGAGCTGTTAAATGAACCCTTTGGAATTCGGGAGGTGATAGCCTTTCACCTCGCAGTCCTTTTTGTCACTGAGAAACTGTCATGCAAGGTGCTGCGAGCGGCGGGTGCCGGGGCTCGGGCACTCGGGGCGCCCGCAGCCGCCCGCTCCGAAGCCAAAAGTCTGGAAAGCACCCGGCTAGTACAGTACCTGCCGGCGTTTCACAGCGCCTTTCGAACGCGGGCAGTTTGTCACTAAAAGCATCATCTTCTGATAACATAAGCAGAAGAAACGCAAAAGAAAGAGGGGAAAAAAAAAAAAGAATGAAAAAACGAATCCCAAACGAAATCAAGCAGCGCACTGTATCAACGGAAAAAGACAGAGAAGGATTTTAACGAGGAAAATAAGGGAAAGGGGCGCTGACAGAAATAACAGCTTCTTTCTTGGCAAGAAATTATTCAGACTGCACATGCAACCACAACGAAAGCAAACCGGAACAGCACGGAGGACAAATAAACGAAATAACTCTTCCACGTGCTCTTGGACAAACTCTGTCGGATTTTGCGGCAGAAAACAAGAAACGGAGAGTGTGGTGGGGACGGACCCGGCCGCAAGCCGGGGGTGCAGCAGCCCCAGCCAGGTCGGGGTGTCCCAGCCCCGTGCCGGTCCCACGGGACCCCCGGGCATCCCCGACCCGCTGCCGTGCCCGCAGGGCTGCCCGTCCCTGCCCACGCAGCCCTGCTCCTGGCCCCCACACCTTTCACCTTATCTTTTCCTCCTTCTGCCTGACAAACCCGGGGATTAGAAGCGCTTTCTCCTCCGCCGTGGGTTTGCAGCCCGGTGCAGCGCTGCAGCTCGCCCAGCGCCGGTGCCCACCCTCATCCCAACCGCCTTGGTGGGGACAACGGGGAGATGCTTGGGCTTTCCCGCTGCGGCTCCCAAACCCCCTCTGCTCCTGCCTGCCCTTCGTCCGGCTTTTCCCAGGCCAAATCCTGGCAACGCGGCACCTGCCACTTGGTTTGCGTGGAGCTGGAAGTGCAAAACCTGTAATTTGGGGGTGCTCCTCCCGGCTGCCCCGTTCGGTGTCCCGCTGCCGAGGGGTGACCCGAGAGCCCTGATTTCAGCTCTTTTTCAAGGAAAACCCCCCGCAGAGGGAGTGGGAGCCGCTGGGACCACTGGGCGCAGCTTCTCACCCACCCACAGCCACGTCAGCCCCCGCTGCCCGGGGTGGGTAAGTCACTAAAAACATCAAGCAGCAATTTTTGTTCACAAAAATATGTGTTAGAGGAAAAAAAATTTAAAAAAATTTAAAACGAGAGCCTAAGGGACCCATCGCCTGCTCAGCCTACAGGACCAGCACGCAGCCCCCGTTTCATAGCCACTTCTCCCGGCCTCCTGAAGCCCCCACGACCGTCCCTATCCTCAGCCTGGCTGCTCCCCTCCACCAAAATCATGTTGAGCACCGTGGCCACCGCGCCCGCAGGCACCGGCCGAGGCCGGCAGCTCGCTGCCAGAGCTGGGGGACAGCGGGCACGGACAGGACCGGCAGCCGACACCGCGGGGATGCTCGGGGCTGGCCAGCCCCTTGCTTGAGATGCATTTTTGGTTTTTTCCAGCAGCATGCTGTGACGGTGACCAACAGCCGGCGAACAGGTACAAGCATCTACGACACCTCGAAGCAAACGACAGGATGGAGACGCAGGTCGGAGACTCCAGTAAACCTACGGGGAGGGCTGGGACGGGCACGTGCGGCCACCGGCACCCCGGGGACGGCACCCGCCGCACGGCTCGGGCCATCCCATCGTCTTCCAGATGGCGTTGGGATGGGGATGCTGTCTCTCCCCATGGCTCGCGAGGGGACAGCGCTGCAGCCAGGACCGCGGCTGAGCACGCTCGAGCTCCAGCCAGGTTTGGTTTTTCGGAGGGTTGGGCTTTCAGCTCCCTCCATCTGCCAGGCTACGCCAGCCGTGGCCGGCAAAGCTCCTTCCCCGCCACGCAAACCAGGCGTGCTCATCGCAAAAAAAACCACGGAAAGGAAAGAAAAAAGGAGGAGGGATGTTCCTGGTGGAAGATGGAGCTGCGGGAAGCAAGGGGCGGTGGGGCCGGCAGCTGGGAGGGGTGGCGGGGATGGCAGAGAGGGTGCACCGGCAGCCGGGACGGAGGGGACGGAGGGGACGGGGGACCCAGCCCCCGGAGCCTGGGAGCTGCCAGCCAGACTTTATTTGCATTTCTTCTCTCAGGCCCTGGGGGGGGACCTGGGAGGGTTTGGCAAACCCCATGTTTTTCAGGACATTCCTCCAAAAGCAAACTGCAGCGCTTTGTTCTGGTCTAGGACATGCCAAGCTAAGGGTTTCAAAGAGCCTTTTCCGAGACCCCGTATCCCGCTACCACTTTAAGGGGGAATGTGATTTTAAGGCATTCAAAGAGATTTAATATTAATTGTCTCCTAGATCCCAAGGTCTGGCTTCCAGCCCCCCTCCCCTCCAGGGTACAAGCATCCCCCGCAAAAAAAAGCTTATTTTGACCAAATTTACAGACCACAAGCACATTTTAGATTATATTTCCCTTAGAGATGACCTCTACCTTCACCAAACCTTCATTTTTTCACAACATTTGGAGCTGCCACAAAGCAAGCTTCCCTAGCAGCATCACGTTCCTGAGCCGTCACCCCCCGCCTCGAATCCCTTTTTGCACTTAAAAACCTGACGAAATTTAATGAATATGAACCCAAAGAACGATCTAGCAAATGAAAAGGTTTCAGGAATCTTTTAAGGATGTCGAGAGGTAGGAAAGGTGAAAGAACAGCAGTGCTGTATGTTTTTACCAACGGTGGGAGTGGTGGCTGCGCTCAGGGAATTGGTGGAAGATATGGAAGAAGTACTTTCAGCACGGGCTAAAGGTGCTATCGGAGGAGGGCTGGATGAGTGAATAGGAGGGCT
Organism: Pelecanoides urinatrix; assembly: GCA_013400755.1. Taxonomy (NCBI): domain Eukaryota; kingdom Metazoa; phylum Chordata; class Aves; order Procellariiformes; family Procellariidae; genus Pelecanoides; species Pelecanoides urinatrix. The sequence continues at coordinate 144,721 of VZTQ01003063.1, read as the reverse complement.
AAAAGGCCTGGACTGTAGAAAAACATAAAATAACAAAAGGTTAAAGAAAATATGCACAGCGACATTTGCATCAAACAAACAGAAGCTTTTCCCTGAAGCCGTAACCCTCGGCACCTCCAGGCCAGCCGGCGTCCCGGGGCAGCCCCGCGGGGTTAGAGCAAAACCGCACAACTCTGGTTCTTCTAGTGCCAATGGCATTTTAGTCTAGACCTAGAAAAATGGCAGACGATTCCCACCATCTTGTGGGTCTGGGCGTTTGAAGTCCCCATCCGCACCGAGGACGGGAGCTCCAGGGGCCACGGGATGGATTTAACGCGCCCGGTATCGGGAAGGGAGCGGTGCCCACCAACGTGCCAGCTCACGCGAGAGCGGCTCATCGGGTCCTTATTGATCCTTTGGGAATAATTTTATATCCATAACATCAATCCAAAACTTCTCTACCACTTACCTGAAGCAGCAGGTGGTGGGGCAGAACCCGGCGGCCCAGCCGGCGCGGTACGGTGGTGGGGAGCCCCACCAAAGATTGCCGGGCACCCCCTGCCCCCATGAAACACCCTTCCCGGGACGGCCAGACCCGCGCTGCTTCACCCCCGGGCACGGCCGGACCCTTCCCACGGGCACGGTCCCTTTTCACACCCATTTCTGCCTTTACCGTAAGTGCCAACCACCGCTCGCCCGTGGTGGCACGGCCGGGCTGCGCCGGCAGGCAGGGCGGGAGGCGTTCG
>VZTQ01003063.1:119778-141510 GCA_013400755.1 Pelecanoides urinatrix | reverse complement strand
GTGCGTAGAAAGAGGCTTGCTCTTTTCTGCTGCCGTTCTCCTGGAGAAGTCCCAGCTCCGACCAGTGCCACCGGCAGCTGGATGCTGCAACCCCCCACCCCCCCACCCCCCGCAGCCACCTCGCCAAGCCGGCACAGAAAAGCCACCACCACTGAAGCGAAGCCACATTCGCAGCAACAGCCACGCTCGGGGGGACACCCCCAGCAGCCCCCCCACACCTACCCGGAGGTGGCAATCCCCCCGAGCAGACGGCACGGCTTTCGAGCTCCCGTGAGGCTGGTGACAGCGGTCGGACGCGGGGCCGGGGAGCCGCGCACCCCACGCACCCATCGTCGCCCACCGCTGCCGGCACGGGTGGAGGTGCCTGCGAGGCTCTGCGGGGGTCACGCTCTCAAAAATAGTTTCGGGGGGACGCAGGCCGGCAGCACGGCGGCTGGTGGGGCCGGGGGATTTGCACGTGGCGGCTGCAGCGAGTGCCCTGGGGTCGGCCCCTGAAATAACGCGATCAGGTTGCGCCTTCTCAAGCACGGAGAAGGGCTTGTGTAAGCTGAGCTCTGACGAGCTCGTTTGCCCTCATGGGCACACAGACATTTATAATTAAGCAGGTAAAGCCAGGCAGCCAGACACAGCTATTAGGTTCTGCCCTTGGGAGAGGTCCACCCTGGAAGCCATTTCTCCAGACCCGGCTGGGCATCCACGCTCTCGCTGCCGAGAGGGACCAAGCGCCGTTCAGGCCCGTGCCACCTCCGAGCTGCGAGTTATTTGTTCTCAGCAGCCCTGGGGTGATGGTATGTGGGGACCTGTCTGTCTGCAACAGATTTGAACCCCTCTGTTTCAATGCTTGCTCAGATTATTTGCCTGAAATGTTTCCACCTGTATTCACTCTGAAACCTACTGAGGACAGAGGTGCAGCAATAGCAATCCTATGCCAAGCTTGGCCTTGGGGGTTATGCGCGTAGCAGAGGTGGGAAGGGCAGCTCGCAGGAGCTTTGGGAAAGGCTGTCAGACCCATCCGACACGCAGCGAGGAGCGGGGGAGAGGACACAGGAGGCCAAGGGCAGACGCTGGACGTGGAAGCACGAGACGGCCGGGTGGGAGGGTGGGCGCCGGGCACAGGCACAACCAGGCGGGAGGGGACGGCGGATGCGGTCACGGCCACACCGAAGCACACCCAACGCCGCGGGACGTACCGAAAAAAAATTTCGTGCCGCTGCTTCCCGTGCCGCTGCTGGCGCCCGGTCCGGGTGAGGAGACCACCGTCCGGTAGGTNTCGCGGGGTTTCTCCATCCATCCCCGCGCGCGGAGCCACCGGCACGTCCGTGTCCCGCGGATCTCCGCTCACGCAAGGCGGTCGCAGGGTGGAGAGCGGCGTAGGAAGAAGCTTGCTCTTTTCTGCTGCCGATCTCCTGGAGAAGTCCCAGCTCCGACCAGTGCCACCGGCAGCTGGATGCTGNTGGGCGGCGGAGGGGGAGGCGGGGTCGCTCTTTGTCCCGGCCCAAAATCTTTGGGAGAAGCGGCCGGCTCCGAGTTATCATCCTTAAGGTGGGGCTGCTCAGAAACCTTCTTGTGAACCTCTTCCAGGTGGAGCGGCGAGGGCAGCGGGCGGGAGGGCTCGGCCGCGGGAGCATCGGCCGGGCTGCCCGCTGCCGCCGGCGGGGACCCTGCTTTTTCCCGGGGCGTCAACTCCGGAGTCACGTTTTCCGGGGATTGATCGGAAAAGTTGACCCACTTGTCTTCTGCGTTAACAGCAGCAGACTTGGGGGATGGCACGGGGCCAAAAATGCTGTCCAAGTCATTGATGGACGGGAGTTTGTCACTTTTGAGCTCTGCGGCTGTCTGGTCCCCTCCTGTGGTCAAAGTAGTTTATTTTACACTTAGCATTAACCGAGCGAGCTGCAGTCGCGCTATTCTCTACGGGGCTCGACGCCAGCTACTTTTTAGAGGAGATGCTTTAAAAGCATGTTTTCTTATAAGCTGCCGGGGTATATAATTCATGTGCAAGATCGCTTCTACGTCAGGTCATGTGCAACGAACCACGCTGGATTGAAATACATACACTGCATGAGAGCGAGCATGCACCGCCAGCCAAGCCCTCCTCCTCCTCCTCCTCCATCGCTTCATACACAACACGCCTGTAGCCTCCCAAAATTTACAGCTGGCTCTCAGCCTTTGTCACATATCGTCTAAATAACATCGTTATGTCATTATCACTACTTGGAATTATCAGCAGATGTTAAACTTAGGCACTCAGTTTTCTTGCACACTCCACTATATATATATTTATAAAGACATACATATAAATATATATATTTAAACATGCTGGCTTGACACTCAAGAACGGGTGCTGGGCATGCAGGACAGCAAAGCAACAGGGTGTATGTATTTCGGTTGCAAGCAGATAAGGGTATTTTCGGGCTCTGCTGACTAACTGAGCTACATCGATGCTCACATCTGACTCCGTAACCACCACGGAGACAGGATTCATCAGCAAAACGTTACGCAGCCAGAGAGGGGAGATCCTCCATCCTTCCCTTCCCGCCCCGTTTGCTTGCGTTTCTCTTCCCAGAGGGCTGGAGCATGCGGAGCTGGCAGCTCTCTAACCCCGGGAACGCTGCCCAGAACTTGGGTTTGCACAGCCCGAGGGGAGGGACGAGGCGAGGACCAGGGCAGCGTGTGGCCGCAGCGCCGGGGTGGCACAGGAGCCGGTGGCCCTGCTACAGCCACGGCCATACGGCTAAAACCGACGTGCCCTCTGGGCTCCTCGGCTCGGCAAACCCCGCTCCTGCGTTTGGGGCAGCCAGCTGTGGGGCTACGTTTTGGGAATAAAGTCTAGTTTTGCTAAAATGGAAAAAAAAAAAAAAATAGACCTCTGCCCCTTGCTTTACTTGATGCACGGGCTGAAGCGTGCAGCAAGCCAGACCCCAGCAAATAAACCGTCACGCGTGGCTGGGCATTGCGTTTGCTGGTGGTGATGAAGCTACGTATGTCGGTGGACGCTCTGCCAGCCTGGCTGCTTAGATAAACGGAAAAAAATCAAAATATGGGAGCGTGAATGAGATACTGATGGACAGAGCAGTAAGCTCAGAGCAGGGGGGTTTCCTCACGGCACTGCCTGCCCCCCAAACCCAGCAGCCAGCCCCCTGCCAGCACCAGGAATTATATGTTTATCCATGAATTATATGCTTATCCATGAATTATATCTTTACCCATGAATTATATGCTTATAAGTGCTTTACGTCCTCTGGCTGCCTTCAGCAACCTCTTGCAATCCCTTCCTTCAGGCTGGCCCTTGCTCCAGGTACCATTTACATCCTCCCCCCACCTCCGCATCCCCAGCTGCGGCCCCGGGGGGGCTTTTCCCACCTTCCCTGCCAGCAGTGGGAACACGGGGGGCAGGAGCAGCCCCCCAGCCCAGGCAGGTGCCACATGCCCCGTTATTTCATAAGCACCACCACTCCAGGCAGTACCAACGCTCTAGTTATTCCCAATTTTGAGCAGGACTCTAAGGTTAGTGCTGTATTTCGTTTCTAAAAGTGACCGACAGCAAAAGCGGGGGGAGGAAAGAGCATTAATTTCACCAAGGTGACACGGCTGGGGGGTCAGAGGCCTCTCTGCGTCACTTCTAAAGCATCGCCCTGACTCCAGCATCCCCTGAAGCACCACGAACGCGAGGGAAAGAGGATGCACGAGGGGCAAATCTCTATCCGAAACGCAGCCACGGGGACCCGACCCCCCAGCACAGCCCGCCCCCCCCCCGGGTGGCTCTACGGGGGCTGAGCCACGGCCCACGTGAGGGGATGCGGCGCCCAAATTTTACCTATTCCCACCGTCAGAGGGGAGCCGGTGCGCGGCGGCGTGGCCGGGATGTTTTTCGGTGGGAGCGGTGGAGGTGCTGCAAAACAGAGCAGAGAGAGGGAAAAATTCAGCGGCAGCGCGTTCGGGACCGTGCACGGCTTTGCTGGGAAAGGGGGATGCGGCAGCGTGCCGCCGGGGTGGGAAGCAGCACCAGCCCGGGGATGATGATTGCTGGGTGAGCAGGAGCATCCTCAGAGCTTACAGTGTTTCGCTGAGCGACAAGCGATCGCTGGTGGCCTTTTTTGTTGGGTTTCAGGGTTTTTTGGATTGGTTGTTTGGTTTTTTGGTTGGTTTTTTGTTTTTGTTTTTGTTTTTTCGTTTTTAAATCTTAGATTGTACTCCTGTTTTAAAACCTGAATTAACATTTTAATTAAAACCCGTAGCCTCCGAGGCACGTATCTGCCTCCGCGTTTCTCACGTGCTCATCCCGCCCGGATCCGGGAGGAGGAATGCCGTGGGTAATTAACCCAGCGCTGCTTTACAGGGGCATTTTTGCAGAAGAGATGTAAATAGCATCCGAGTGGGAACCTCCTGGAGGAGCAGCCCAGGAGGTGTCGTGGCTGCTCGGGAAGCGGCTCGGCACCATGAAGCCATCATTTCCATGTCACAATCCCCTTGCACGCTCCTGACCAGAGGTTGCCTTGACCTTGGCACATCCGCACCGGCCAGCGGCAGCGCCGGGGCTGGAGGGGTGGGTTTGGCATGAAACAGGTCGTGCTAATGGCTCGTGAGGGGGAAAAAAGCAGCAGGGGAACAAGGAAAGAATGACTTTTGCAGCCAGGGAGGAGGAAAGGCTGCGGTTCCCCCCCGGCGATGGGGAAAGCCGCAAGGAAAACCGGGGATCTGGCGCTGCGTTGCCCTTCCTGACGTTAGCCCGGAGAAACCGGTGCTTCCGACCTTTCGAGCCAAATAACTGCCTCATTAACATGAGGGATGAGGCACAGCTCGCCTCCCGGGCAGAGCGGCTCCACGTAGGTGGGTCGCCCCGGCCGGAGGGGTCCCACCTTCCCGATGGAGCACACGCCGGCAGAAGCGCGTTTCCCCGGGGAGGACGCGCATCGTCTCTCCCACCCTGGGTACCCTCCACCCCATCCCTTATCAAACCCCACTGCAGCGAGAGTCAAGCACGGGGAAGGAAAAACCCCTCTACGGGATTAAAATGCTACCGAATTGCGCAGTACGGGAGTCGGGATGAGGAAAAGGAAAAGGCTTGATTTCCGTAGGCATTCATGTATTTTTGGTCGCTAAGCTGCACGGTCACTTACTTCCAGTTGGAAAAGGTCTCGGTAGCTTTGGGGACTCTACGCTTGCGTTGACGGGCTGGACCGAACCCCATACCTCCGGCTGATCTAGAGTAGCTGAAAAATCAAAAATAAATCAATACACATGCAAGGGCATCGGTAAAACTCTTTTCTTACAAACACCAAAACACACAGATGAGACACATTCATCTGAGGCTTGTAAAGAGAAGAAACCAAATAGTGACGGAAACCTCTCGTTAATTAAAGACAGGGGGGTTTCTGTAATGTTAGATAATTACAAGCTTGCCTGATTTTTTAAACAGGTCACGCAATTAGTTTGACACTCATGCTGCTTGACAAACAAAACAATGCCGTTTACGTATTTGGAGGCTTATTGAATTAAGTGAAACATTGCATTAATTGCAGAAATAGTCTGGAATTTTAGGATACACAGAAAAAAAACCAGGTATTAAAATGAAAAGTTCCAATTATATTCACACAGATTGTAGAGGGGGGAAAAAACTTCTATATCTTAACTTTTTGCACTATTTTCCTTAGCTTATGTATTGAGAACTGCATGCAAACCTAGTTTTGATTAAAAGAATTAACCGGAGTCATTAATTACAAGGCATAACTAGGCTACAAGTGGCAGCGGCCATTTTGCGATAGCCGAGCAAAGCCGGCCGTCTCCGGGAGGAGGAGACCTCTCCGGGAACAAACCGCTCCGGCGGGTGAATGGGGTTTTTCTTTGGGGAGAACAAGCCTTGCAAGATCGCTGTGCTTCGGGAAAGCTTTAAAAAGAAGAAAAAAAAAAAAGGCTTGGAGGGGAGGAAAGTGTCCCTGTATTCCTGTCCAGGGGAACGCTGTTTCTGGGAAAAGATGGCACTACTGAGATGACATCTTCAGGGGTGCGGGGAGCTGCAAAGCATCGCCAGGCAGCTCCGTCCACGNGACTCGATGACCTTAGAGGGCTTTTCCAACCTTAGTGACTCCATGATTCTATGACTCCTTCAGTTAAGCCAGCGTGACGCCAGGGTGCTGCCGCCGGGTCAGGAGCTAACGGCCGCCGGTAAACACACCCCGCTTCGAGGCACGTCAGCGGAGCCTGCTGAACAGGCAAAACCGGGGTCTCCTTTGAAAGTCAGTATTCTTAATACTCGTTAGCTGATCTCTTTCAGGATCTGTCCCAAGACCACATAATTAACTAATTGACTTAAACACTTGCTCTGCTTCTGTATAACCCGTACAAACCCCAACCCCACGCTGCCTGTAACGCAACCACCCTTCGCCTTCGGCTTTCATTTTGTTTTTCCTCCTCCTTTAAGAGGAGGGCTGTGGGGTCGATCACCCGGGCTACCCTGCTTGCTGGGTGCAGAGCTGGGTGCCACCGGCTGTCCCCGGGGCACGGCACGGCCAGGGGTCACTGCCAAGGAGATGCCACCCATGTCCCCCAACCCACCGTCCAGCTTCTGCTCCTCGAACGCCGACTCCAGCGGGGGCCCGAAGAGCGGTGCCAGCGCGGCGGGGTCCTCCCCGGCTTTCTTGCTGTGGGACAAGACAAGCGCAGAGGAGCAACATGAGGTTCGGGCTTCGAGTACCAATTTTCAGGGAGTATTTATGTTCTAGACTAACAGGCACCTGGCAAAACACGGGGTTTTTGGAAAAAAGGAAAGGGGAGCGGTAGCACTGGTCGTAGCACTACGGTGCAAACCCTGTAGTGCCCAGGCAGTCGCCGAGGCACCGGGGATCGTTTTGGGGTTAGTCAGAGCTACTCCAGACCGCATGGAAAAGGTGTAAAAAGAGTCAAGGTCTGGACCACGCTCGGGTCCAAAGCACCTCGAGTAAAACCCTGCAGCTGCACAGGGCATGCTCCTGGTGGGATTTGGCTTCGCTCCATACCAACTCGTCTGTTTGCTTTCCTAAATCAATATATACCCACAGCACACACTTGCCAGCTCTCCCTATCCATCAGGCTGGAGGCGGCTTCCAGCATGGATGTCCTTGCTGCTCTTGCGGGAGAGCACGTATGGATGCTGTGCATCTGAAACCAGGGGTGCCACCGCCATCGGCACCTCAATTCTGCGTGTTTTTGTCCGGCCACGCTCCGGGGGGATCCGCCGCCGCTGCCTGGGCACCTCCACTCCTTTCTCATCTCCTGCACAGCAGCTGAGCGGACAGCCCGTGGACCCAAAGCTCCCAGTGCCTCTTGCATCCAGCAGCACGGAGCTTTACTCATTTATTTAAACACCAAACACAAACGTTTGGCTGTCTCACGAGCCTGAAAAGTTATAAAAGTGATGTTCCTGCAGCGGTGTCTCTGATGAGCCAAGTTGGGGTGGCTCAGCTAGGCGATGGCAGTATTTGTGCGGCAATAATTGTAAATACCCCCTGAACTTGCTGTGTTATTCTAGGTTTGACCTACCCAGGTATACATAAAAAAGGATCAAAATCTGGAGGTGAAAGCAGATGCTTCCCTTTGAGCAATGGTGTAAATGTGCAATGGCCCAACCAAACGTATAAAAACCACATCGGGATGATGTGCCTGAACGTAGCTGTGTTGGATAATTATACCGATGGACTCCGTACTGACCTGGCAGGGTCCAGCGTCGGCGTGGAACGCCGGGGCCGCGCGATCTCCTCACCTGCGGCACAGGAGGGACAGCGCGGGGTTAGAGCCGCCCCCGAGCATCACCCCCAGCCCCCCCGGGCACCGTGTCGGCAGGAGGGCTCGCACCCGCCGCGCCGCCGGCACCGCACGTGCCCCGTCCCACGCCTGCTATGGAGGTGCTGGCAGTCAAAGGTCTGTTTTATTAATTCAGATTTTATTCCTGTAGAGAGCTAGGCTAGGGAGCTGTGCTGTTTCTATAGGGTGCCCCAAGGACGTCCCATATGGCCTTCTTTAAGGAAGACATTTGGGTGCCACCATTTCTGCCAGGACCACTTTAAAGCAAACCTAACGTGCTCCCTGGTTTGTTTGGTTTTTTTCCGTCCCCAAAATGCCACCACCACCACCGCACTGGCCGTCGTACTGTTCTTGAAGGCTGCAGAACATACTTACTGGATAAATTCCTTTTAATCGTCCCCTGGAATTAGAAACACAGGAGGTAAGCGGAATGCACAGGGACACGGGCGCGTGGCAATTGTCACCCAAGGAGGGACACGGCAGGAGCAGAGCGGCCCAGCAGACGTGGCAGGAATTGCCTATCTAGGCTGATATTCACTGGACGCGGCTGAAATATGCCCAGCTGCATGTGTGCGTTGTGAAATCCCGTTTGCTCCCAGCCTACAGGGAGCAGAAAATCCCTACCGAGAGGATTTCAGGCCTTGGCACAGGCTGCCCAGGGCAGTGGTGGAGTCCCCATCCCTGGAGGGATTTCAAAGACGTGTAGATGAGGCGCTTGGGGACATGGTTTAGTGGCCATGGGGGGGTTGGGTTGACAGTTGGACTCGATGACCTTAGAGGTCTTTTCCAACCTTACTGATTCTATGATTCTATGATTTTGAGCCACATGAAGCCATCGCCCGGCAGCGCTGCCCTCGCAGCCCTCCTGACCGCGAGCGGCTTACGGGGGTCACTGGCACCCTCACCCCATCAGATGTGGCGTAAAACCAAAATCCTCACGTTCGACGGGCTGCAAATCGATCTCAGCCAAATAACCTATTTCCAGCAATCGAAATCCTCGCTCCCGCCGCACAACACACACGTGCCCGCGGGCAGCAAAAGCCAAACCCCCCCGCAGAGCGCAGCGGCTGCAGGGCAGAGGGGGGAGCGGGGGTACCCCGGGACCGCGAGCGCTGCCTGCGCCACGGGCAGGGTCTCCGGGGGGTTTGCAAGGATGCAGGTCGAGGATGCCCATCATCAGGGACTCCTTTGCATCAGCCCAGGAGGGGGACAAGGTCCCACCATCACCTGGGGTCACACAACGGGGTGGTTAACGGCACCGGCACCCCGCTCCACTTCCCTGGTGCTCGCCACGGAACCCCGGCACCGACTCGGACCCCACCAGCACCCCCCGTTCCCAGAGCGACAGGGGCAGAAGCAGCGAGCGCGGGTGCTTACCGGGCTGCGCCGCTGCGGTCAGCGAGAAGGAAGAGAGAAGAGACACCTGGTCAGAGAGCGACAGGTCAGCACCCCGAGTGCCCCGACGCCCGTCGCACCCCGCCGGCGCGGCTTCTCGGGCCGCAGCGCCGGGTGGGTTTCCTCCGCCGCGCAGCCCCCAGCCCCAGCGCAACGTCTCGCTCCCACGGGCTGGTGGTCACCCCGGCCACGGGACACGAGGCAGGGAGATCCGAGTAGCGTCCGGAGAGGGAACCCAAACCCCATGGGACGGATGAGTTTCCCCCACTTTGGGCTCAGAACAGTCTGAACCCGGTCCGCTCGGGGAAGCCAGCACTGTTGCACACAGCAGCACCGTGGCAGCGGAGGTCGTCGACCACTGATGGGTTTTTTTTCTGCCTTTTCGTACCTTTTGATGCGCAGCGACGTGCGTAAAACGTGCCCAGATAAAAACTGTGCCCTTACGCATCTTGTGCAAAACCACCGGCTCTTTCACCCAAACTACACCCCCAGACTATGTACATTCAAAGCAAAGACAGCCTAGCTCTATTTTAAAATACTTTAAGTTAAACCAAGGGAGAAGGAAAATAATAAACAACATGCCTTCCAAAATGGTAGCATTTGTTATTTGCATTTTACATTTCAGCTCTAGAGACATGCAAAACAGAGACCGTGCAAACAAGAGAACACAAGACTGTGTTAAAAAAAAAATCATAGGAGATAAAAAAAACTGTATTTCTTACCGGACTTTTCCTCTAAAAGAATGCAGAAAAAATAAAAAAAAGAAAATGAGAATATAAGATATTTTCTACAAAGGGATAACAGAGACATAATAAAAGATTTGTATTACGACCAGAAGCATCAGGTGTATAACTGTTAAGCACACAGCGAAGCAGAGTCGTGCGCGCAGCCGGCCAGGCTGCCGTTCGTTCCGACGGGAGACGGGAGCGATAGAGCACGGAGAAACACAAAACTCGCATCCGAGCCACCTCACGGGAAGGGGTCGCACGCTTTGAGGTTCACGGGCCCTGCTAGAGACAAAGGCCATTCCCCATCCCGTTTCATTTCTTGAAACCGTATGAGAGCGAAGCCAAAAGCACGATTTGTACCCCGAGGTGCCGAAACGTAAGGCTGTTATTTATCAGCTTTGCCCAGTGACTGTTTTTTCAGACCGCCACAAAGCCCGGGGCTGAGTTTTCCCTGGTGCAAAGAGCGAAGCGGGAGGGAGCAGGGAAGAGGGCGGGAGGTGCGAAGCCGCCGGGCTGTCGGGGCACGGGCGGGTTGTACCACGACGTTCACGCTTCTCGAGAAACGAGACCCGAGCTCTTGGGCTTCAGAGGATGCAGCTGACACCGGGGTACAACAGCATCTCCGGTTTTCTTCTTATCTTCAAGTTAAGGCACCGTAACTTGCACCCCAACGGGGTGGGGAGGACAGTGCCTATGGACGCGGCACGTCCCGTCCCGCTGCGCTCTTCCAGGAGAGGCCGGTGCGCAGAGCACGGCTTTGCGGCTGGTTTTGGAGAGGAGATGAGCCCGGGACAAGGGCAGGGACCCAGACAGCAAAGCATGAAACTCCCGTGGATGCAAAACCAGCTCCTGCCCGGGGCACTGCTGCTTTCCCGGACCGCGGGGCTGGCTTTCCCGGGAGCGCCCGGCCGTGGCACCGCTCACCTCCCCCTCTGCGCCCTTGGGCTCCGTACGCCAGATTTTGGATCCAGACATAGGGAAGCAGCACGATTCCTTCTGTCCGGCCTGGCAGAGGGCTTTTCCCTGAGCCCGTCGAGTGGAGCGGAGCACGTCCGCACTGGTTTACGGGGAGGCATCGGCTGTGCTCCGCCGGTGGTGGCCGGGGACAGGGATTTCCCCAAAGCAAAGCACAGAGTGTCCCAACCCAACGCCCAACGGGCAGGACCCAGACCGCACCGCGCTGACGCACACAGGCGCGCTCGCCAGGGGCTAAATCCTTCCTAACCGACGGCAAAATTCCCCCTGACCTCACCAGGAAAAACACCACGGAGAAGAGGAGACACAGAGTCATACTTAGCAAAATGCACATTTGGTGGGGTTTGGTTTTCCTGGAAAAGGCGAGGTGCGGAAGGACTGCTGACCACATCAGCCTCATCCTTGCATGCCGGTGCAAAACTATTCAAGTATTTCATCAGTAAGAATAAAAATTAATCAAGGAACTTTGGACTGCTAGGAGCTGAGCGTAACCATTCCATAATTTCTTAATAGATCTTTCTTTATTGCTAGAGACAACATTGCTTCATATTTTTCGGCTAGACCCTCCAAAGTCCCCCCCCAGCCCTGCCGCGCCACGCCAGAGCCGCCGGCTGCACCCCGGGACGGGCGAGTGCCCTGCGGTGCCCGGAGCAGCAAACCCCCGCGGCAGGGGCCCGCTGCCAGCAAGGGATGCAGAAATAAAAGCCACGAGGGAAGGAGAATACACCAACTATAGGCTCGGCCCCTTAAATAAATTCTTAGTGCTTTCCCTATCCCATTTTTAAAGTGTTGCACTATTTCCTCTCTCCTCCCAAAATAACGTTGTCTCCTGCGTTATATACGTGTACACGTGTGCGCACCAAACTGCTGGGGCCATCACTTTGCAAAACCAACATTAGCTTGGTTTTGCAGTAAGAAATTCCATTGTTTTTTTTTTTTTCCTCCCCTCTCTTGATTGAAATTATCCACCTATTTGGCAAATAATTACCAGTCTCCAAAACTCCCCCCCACCCTGTTTTGCTGAATTTTCATGGGGTTTTTTGTTATTGTTGTTGGGTTTGGGTTTTTTTTCCCTCTTTTTTCTTTTTTTTTTGTGCTTCCCAAAGTATCCGACTGCAGTTTCTAACCCTTGAATTCTAACAGCCAGAAACTCCCTGGTCACAGCACAAAAAGCATCCAGAAGTGCACGTCGCTAAGAGGGACCGAGCACTGGGGGAAAGCGGAGCCGTGCCAGAGGGACTCGGTACTTCCAAGGACAGTGACTTGTCCCAAAAGCTTTCACTAAAATTGGTGACGTTGCGTCGGTTTGGAAAGAAGAAATAAAAAGCAGTCATTTTATTTCCTCTTCGCTTAGAGTTTGAGATTCATTCACACTTCAGATACAGGCTAATTATAAACCATAGAAAGCTTCATCTGAAAAGACACTGTAGCCCACACTAAGGCCCACTGAAAGACAAAAATCAAATCTTTTCACAGCTGAACAGATTGGGATGAGATTACAGAAACCTTGACAAGCCTTAGGAAGACCAGCGTGATGGTATTTATACTGGGAGGGACTAAGGAGACAAGACCTATCCTTCCAGGAACCCCGGATTCACCCCCCGGGTAAGAAATGTCCCTCTAACATCCCATAGCAGCGGTGTGGAAAACCCCACAGATACTTTCTCTGTCCCGGGAATCAGGGCAAGACCCATCTGATTTATGTCCTGAATGATGACCGCATTGAAAAATGAGGGAAAAAGGGGAAAAATAAGGGAATAGTATATTCTGATCACAGTTGCCCTGTTTTATGAGCGGGAAAGGGAATTTTTAAGACATTTTGAACTGGGAACATCACCACGATACATCTGAAATCTCCCTGCAGTCACATTATTGCATCTATATGGATGAAACCTTATAAATAAGGACACAAATGCCAACGTAACCATCGGCACCGAAGGAAGAGCCCCCTGCTCGCTTGGGGCATCACTGCAACCGGGGGAAGAGACAAACACGGGGGACTCACCACGGGGGACGGAGAAAGTGCAATGTTGCCTATCGACGCCTTCAGCTCGTCCACCGTCGCTGCGCTCTTCAGGATGTCTTTAGCCTGCAAGGGCTTGATCTTAATGTTGAACTTCTTGTGCGCCTCCTCTTCCTCTTCGGATTCACTCGAGGAGTAGAAGTGCTTTCCTTTGGTAGGTAGAGCACAGTTAAAGAAGGTTTCCTTCTGCTGCGAGGGCAGAGCCTTGGCATTCAAAGGCTCAAGCCTCCCTGAAGAGTGGGAATTAGGTGTTCCCGAAATGCTTATCCCAAACGCCCAAGGGATAAGCAGGATTTGCTCCTGCCATGCCCGGCACTGCCGGGATGTTTCACCGCTTTATCCGTGCACGGGCAGAGGACACGGGGACTGGTGCTCACAGCGGTAAAGCCAGCCCTGGTTTACCCCAGGGCAGTGGTGGAGTCCCCATCCCTGGAGGGATTTAAAAGACGTGTAGATGAGGCGCTTGGGGACATGGTTTAGTGGGCATGGGGGGGTTGGGTTGACGGTTGGACTCGATGACCTGAGAGGTCTTTTCCAACCTTAGTGATTCTATGATTCTATGATTCACCCCCAAACAGCATCAGCTGTGACGAAGCACCGCACAGCCAGCACCCACCGCAGGTGGGACGGGACATTGCCGTCCCCATGGGCCACCCCACTGGGCTGCTCCCACCTCCTCATTTCATAGAGTGGATCAAAGGCAATTAAAACCACCTTCTGCTCTACTGCCTCAGGTAATTCCCTCTGCGAGCCAATTTTTGGCAGCTCAAAAGGGAAATAAAAGAGGAAATTAATAATAATAATCATCATCATCATCATCAGTGCCCTGCCTGTGAACCCCAGCTCATCTTACAGTTTGTAAGCCAAGAGGAAAAGCCAACAATAAAGGATATAGCCTGGTTCCTCGGGTCGGATGCTGTACCCCTCCTCATCAAGCTCAGGTGAATTCTGAATAGGGCACAAGAAACCCAGAAGAATTAGGAATGCTAATTCTGTTCCTGGAAAGCTGGAGCCGCTCCTTCCTCCTGCGGGAAGCGATGTCCGGCCAAGCCCCGTGATGGTCCCCGGGGCTGCACGGAGCAAATGGCACCCGTGCTCTGGCACAGCACCCGCTGGGGTATTTAGCAGGGGCTGAGCACCCGGCCTCGCTGCAGATCAATTTTTGCAGTGCTCAATTTTCACAGGTAAGATTTCGCAAGGCTCAATTTTTGCAAATTTTTTTTTTTTTTGCAATGCTTGGTCGCAACCCAGGTTTTCTCCAGGTAACTGCACCGTGCTGCAGGCGCGGGCAGCGCTCTCCCCACCTGCAGGCGTCGGAGCCACACAGCTTCTGGGCAGTTTTATGCTATTTAATTAACATGCAGATACGAAATACGTATCTGGATCCAGCTAAGACCTGGATATGGCCCAAAACGGCCACCCAGAAAGCCAAAACGGCGGCATGGGAGCGCAGCCCGGGTCCCCTGCCGGGAGCTGCGCGGGTGCTGGGTGGAGGGAACACTTACATATCTGTCCCAGTCGATCTCTGCATAAAATCCATTCGGGGCTCCATTCGTTTTCTTCTGCAACACATTGGAAAACAAAATTTCCAAGTTTTAAATTAAGGAAACAAGACCACAGCGTGCCTTACACGTGTGCATTGGCACGGCTGGGATGCCGCTGGTATTGCTGCGGCTGCTGGCGCTACGGAGAGCCGCTCTGCACGGGCACGTCAGCGACACACAACGGCATTTCCCATTTCCGGAAGGTCTCCCATACCAGCGAGCTAAAAAGCTTTCTTTGAACATTCATCAGCTGAACATATAACATTTCTTAAGGAAGAGAAATGAAATGACCATTTCTCCGCGTGCCGGGGTGTTCCAGCCCGTGGGGAGAGCTGGCGGCAGCGGGGGATCCCGATGCCCATCGAGCACAGGTAGCACCGTTATTTATGGGGAGAAAAACACCTGAAAGAAGGGTTCGGTTTCTGTTATTCAGTAGCCAAACCACCCGCAGAGCAAGCCGGGTGTCACTGCTTCACCGGGCGGTGAAGCTGGGTTGCGGCGGTGAGAGGGGTCCGGGCTAACCCAGCTGGGATGCGGCGTTAATGCACGTCACGACACACCAACAAACACACACGCAGGTTATTGCTGCTTCGGACCGAGGAGGGTTTGGTTTGGGAGGAGGCTTTGGGCACCCATCGCCTGCAGGACCCTTTGCTGGGCTACTCTGGGCACCCAAAAAACGCCCAAAGCTCCCGCTGACCACCGCGGCCAGCGAGTGGTGGAGCAAGGCCAGCTCAGGGACTTAGTTAGGCTGGGTTCTGGATTTTGGGCACCTAAATTAGATAACACGGTTCCCTTCAGCTGCCAGAGGTAGCACCCCGCACCCCAGCACCCCGCCATGCCCTAGTGCAATGCCCTGCCGCGGGGCAGCAGCAGCAGCATCACGGTGCTGGGTCAGGCCACCAGCACCCTCGCCCTCCACGTTTCACCCGACGGTCCTCAGGATGCTGCCCAGGAACCGAGCCGCCTCGTTAGAGGAACAGGGGTGAAAACTCAGACTCTGGATGCAGTTATGTGGGATTTCTGCTTTTTCCCCGGTCCGTTTGTATTTAAACCCATTTCTGTTCCACTCACATACATCCACCTGACTGAACCTAAATGGCATTTTCCTATATTCGGGATTTCAAAACAGAAATTACTCACTGCTTTTAACCACCCTTTCACAGCTGCAAATCGAGCTCTGTTTTCCTTACCAAATTTTTTTTTCCTCCTTCACGGACACTCTGGGGTTTGCTACTGCGAGGTGGCTCATTGGGATGGGGGCTGGGCAGCTGGAAGGGATTGGGGTTTGGCAGAAACAGGGTTAAAGTATGGGGTGGGTGGTTGTTTTGGGTTTGGGTTTTGTTTTGTTTTTTAAAAAAACACACAAAAAGAAGTCACAAGGAACTAGCAAACACATTGCACAGTTTTATAAGAAAAAGAGGGCTCAGCTGTGGCTCCGTTAGGACTAAGCATGGTTTTTACCCGGGGCAGGTAACGGGGCTCTATTCAGAAGTCAGAGGATTTGCCTCTTGGCTGCTCCAGTGCCTTCAAATGTTACAGTGAGAACACGAGGAGAAAAAGTTATACTAAATGTCTGCATCCTCCAATTCCCCTGCCTCCAATACATTCAGTGGCTTCATTTTGGACATTAGGAAAAAATTCTTTCCTGACAGAGTGGTCAGGCCTTGGCACAGGCTGCCCAGGGCAGTGGTGGAGTCCCCATCCCTGGAGGGATTTAAAAGACGTGGAGATGAGGCGCTTGGGGACATGGTTTAGTGGGCATGGGGGGGGTGGGTTGACGGTTGGACTCGATGACCTGAGAGGTCTTTTCCAACCTTAGTGATTCTATGATTCTATGATTCATGATATCCCCTCCCAAAACTGCATTTCTGCATCCTGCGTTTGCTGGAGCACCGAGCCTGGGCACCCACCGCCGGGAGACCGGCACAGGAGCCCGACGGAGAGGGACCCAGCTCACCCCGCGCCTGGCAAGAAAAGGCTGCCCAAGCACTTCTGCCGAAGGGAACGGCTCCAGGCTGCTCCTTGCATTTTATTTATTTATTACTGCTGAATAGAGCCTTGGTTAAAGCGCTACCTGAGCTGCAGACTCTTTTTTTTAATTGCTATTTCTTAACGAGTGGCTTATGAACGCAGGGCGAGCCCAAAGCCAAGGATCTTGGGTCAGATGTGAAAAAAAAAGTCATCTCTCTAAAGGAGCAATTTGGCACACCAATTTTTGTAAAAGACACCCCAGCACCGCTCTCCCTGCCCAGCCGCCCGCGGGTCTCATTTTTATTGTAATGTGAGCTTCTAATGTCTGAATTTGCTCAAGAAATAACAACCAGCACAGTCCCAGTCTGAACCCAACATTCTTATTTGGAAACTTGAAATCAAACGGCTGAAGGAGACGTGGTCCGTCTACTGCCCAGATCTAGCAGGGGCATTTCTATCTAATGCCATCAACAAAAGCAGCAATAATTCAAAAACAAGCATCTCCTCATTTTCAGTTTAATATAGAAAATAAAAATAGGTATCGGAAACAGCCGTCCTGGCTATTTTCCCTTCACTCATTGTACGGCAAATCTGACCCAAGCCAATTAGTGGGAACAGAAACGAGGATGCGGAGCCGGGGGTTTTAGCAGGTCCCTCTGCCCATGGTGCTCCTCAGGTGTTTCTGTAGTGTTATTTTCTTTATGTTAATTTTGTAGAAAACCTGGAATATGTCATTATTTTAAACTTCTTACTGAAACCTATTTTCTATATTAAACAGAAAGGAAGAGACGGTTCACAAGATGCTGGTGGAGGAATTGGCATTTAAGGGGCCGCGGCAGGAGAGGAAAGCGGGGCCGGGGTCCGTGCAATACTTACGATGCCGTCCCTGTCTGGCGACCCTCTGCAAAGAACAGAAAGAAAGGCAGCCGCGTTAGCTCCCAAACCGCGCCATCGCCCGATTAACTGGTGGAAATGGTTTTCTTAATGAATCCACAGCAGTAATGGTTTTAATTACAAAATTGTCAGCGAATCTGAATTACCTGCCACACGCTCCTCGTGCAACCCACACAACGGTCTCAGTACCTTTGTTTTCACATTATCAGATGACAAATTTAATATTTGTTCGTAAATAAAGTGCTCCTGCTGATGATCGCACCCGACTGAGGAGCTGGGCTGGCTCCTCCTCGCACCCATCCCACGGCCACAACCCTTCTGCATCCTCTTGCAGAAGACAATAAAAATTACATATAGAGTAATTTAGAGATTTTTCTTCTGCTAGAAGCACTGTCACTTCGCTTTTGACTGGATTTGAAAATTGGTGAGACCCCTCCGGGATCCTAATCCCCAACGGCTTGTGGGATTTGGACCTTGGTCACAGCAAACGGCGTGGCAGGCTCAGCAGCCGTATTTAAACTCTGTCTGAGGATGCTAAGTTATTTAGCGAAAAGACAAACATGTTTATGAAAACCAGACGGGCTCCTCCGCCTCCCACACGCTCCCGAGTTTTATCCGTTGCCAGAGATTTGCCACAAATTAACGTCTGACTCAAGGCATCATCAAAACCCTGCAGGGAGCTGCTGCCCGTCCGGCTCTGGTTGATCAGCGAATAACGCCTTCCATGGAACGTCTCCAGGTCATCCCCCTCTGCCTCCCATCTCTCTTACCTTGCACTTAACCTCTTTGCACAAATATTTCTGAAATTTTTTGGATTTCAGGTCATCAGCCGTGGCGACCTGAGGGTCTGTCTGACCCCGCCGGCCCTCGCCGCTCCCCCCGGGCCCCGCGCCGGGGGATTTGGGGAGCGCCCAAAGCCATTCGGGGCGATGACCGCCACGCGACCCCGCGACGTGCTAATCACTGCTGCTTGCTAATTGCAGCATCTCCCCCACAACGGCCTTTCCGCAAGCTCGTTACCATCCCGAACGCCCCAGGATTCGTTATCTCCGTGTGCCACCAGCTTCCTCAGCCTCTGGGAAGAGCAGGCTGCTGCAAGCAAGCGTGGAAATCACGCTGCTGGCTAAAGGCAGGACCTAGACGTGGCTCCATCGATTTTCCGTGAGCAGAAGAGGAAGATGCGAAGCAGCTTGTTTCCTGCCCATCCTTCTGATAAATTATAAATGAAGCCGTACACGGCTGGAGCAGGAGTTCCTGGCTGGTGGACGGACATCCACCATTCCTGGTGACAACCCCCCCTCTGTCAGCAGGCCGACAGCTTGGAGCTGCACAGCTCTCTTGCAATACGCTCCATGGCCCCCCAAATTTTTGGGCCCTCTTTTGCAGCGGGCAAAGCCCCACAGGTGCCGGTGCAGCGGGGCTCAGCGCAGCCCCGGGAGCGTGGCCAGAGCTGCAGCGGCTGTCCCTTTGCCCAGGAAACCTCACCAACCGCCGCTGAGATATAAAATAGCTCAGGAAAACAAATTAAAAAAAAAAAAAGAAAAAAAAAGAAAAAACCTGTAGGGTTTCCCCTGTGCCAGACATGAAGCACCTGGACGATGCTGCGGGTGTGGGAGCGGGGTTCCCCGCTGCCTTTCCCCCGCTCCGTCCCCAGCACACGGGCTGGACAAGCTCCTTTGGGACATTCCCCCCCAAAACCGCATCAGTGACAACCGAGAGCCCTCCCTGGGCTGGGCTCAGCGCCCCGCTAGTGGTTCTGCACCCGTGCACAGCATCCCCTGCCAGATGTGGGGAGAAACCCCCGCCAGATGTGGGGAGAAACCCCCCGCCAGATGTGGGGAGAAACCCCCCGCCAGATGTTTTCCCAGGAAGCACAAGCATCCCTCGCAGCAAAGCCGAAGGAGCGTCACCCCACGGGCCCCTGCCCCCTCGCCATCCCGACCACACAGCCCCACAGCCCTTCGCTCCACCGACGGCCCCACCGCCTGCACGGGCATCTGTTGACGTTGAATTTGCATCTAAAAAGATCTGAGCAGACGGGCACATCAGTAGTTTGGGCAGAGATTAATCTGCTGAAACTCTCAGAGGAGTAATTTTCTTCTGATCAGCACTAACTGTCACCGTAAATTGCAAACGCGTGGAGAACCGCCTTTATTATCTCTGCAGCACCACCAAGAAAATACCTTGTTTGTTGGCCACTGGATGTACAAGGGGAAACAGCTTAAACGAATTTGCTATTAGCAGACGTCATCCAAGGATGACAGATGCCTGGGATGCACCGGCTTCCTTCCTGCCCTGGCACACCGGCATCGACTTCTCCCCCGCACCGTTATATACTAACGAGGTTTATCTCTCATCAACTTACGTGGAATCAGTATCCTTTTCTTTCTTGCGTATACCAAAGGCCTTCCTTGTACGTTTTTTCAATCCTGTGGAGAGAAGGAATATAAATAAGAAAATGCAATATTAATACGATGCTTCAAATAAATCCGCCAAAAGGTCCCTTGTTCCCTTGTCAGCGGTAATTCATAAATAAGGTTAAAAAAGAAAGAACCAAACCCAAGAAACCGCCAGCAGGACTTCGCAGGTAGTGTGTACATTTGCTTATGCCTTTTGTTTGTTCACTTAACACTTATTAACTTGATCTCAGCATGTGTGACTATATATTTCCACAGTTAATATTTCTAAGCTTTCCGTCTTAATTATACGCTCCTTTGCCGTGCTGCGTGCGGGTATGAATGGGGAAACCCCATTTTGGTGTTAAAAACCCAGTTTAAACCATGAGGTAGGTTATCTTCTGCAGTGATTCTTGATCTGCACGGTGCTTAAAATCACGCCTGGTACCAACGGCGCCGGAGCCGGCCGGGAAGCGGGAAGCCACCACCACACCACGTTCACAAAGAGGTGGAGGAGAGCGGGTTTCTGGAAGTTTCTCCCTCTTTTCCAGATTAAGAGCTATCCAGGAGAGGGTTTTTTAATAACCGCTTGCAGCAAGCGCAGCAGGGAAGGGATTTGGAGCATTTTAAGCTAGCGCGTTTCACTTGGCCGGCTGGTTTTCACGGAGATGATTTTCTGTTGGCGGTGGCCGTCCAGCCCAACTGCGGCTGGAAGCGGCTCTTGGGCTGGACGCTGCCGAAACCCTTGTCGTGCAATCGCTGCCAGCAGCACGATAGCAATTAATTTAGGTCAGGCTGCAATTTAGAGATGCTGGTGGCCAATGTAAAGCGCAGCCCTTGAGTCTAGAACAGCTACTTCTGGCCTCTTCGTTTTGGAGCTCCTAGGAGTTTCGCCTTGGTCTGGAAGTTACCGAGCGGACACAGCTGCAAGGATGCAGCAATGGTCTGGAGCAGCAAATGCAACGGCTCACACCCATGCAACGAGCTGGCCCGCAGCAAAGGGCCATGCCGAGCGTTCAGGATCCACAGCAGGTCCCCGCTCGGCAGCGGCTCCTTCCCCAAAACCTCACGGAAAGCAGAGTCAAGGCATCGCCCAGCAAATAGGGACCATCATCCAGCACAGCCCAGGGCTGCCGGTGGGGATGGGGGTGGGGAGGAGAGGAGAGGCAGCGCCGGGTGCTGAACCAGCCCTGCAGGGAGCTCGGCCAAGAAGCCACGGGCACCGGCACCGGGTCAGCGGCGAGGAGAGAGCTACGGTGTGAATTTGCAGGCAAGATGAACACGCTGCCATCAGGAGTCCCGTTAGCCGCACGCGTGCCCGCGCAGCCCCGCTGCCGCAAGCCTTCCCCTCCCCGACGCGGCGTGCGACGACTTTCGAAGGTGCAGACAAGGCACAAACCGCGGTTGCCACAACTGGGACGCAGCTCACGCAACGTGCAGCGTACCAGCAGCACGCAGCTCTACTTGTGCTAAAACCTGCTTGCTTAAAAAATACCATCTAGGATTCAATGAAAAAAAACTCAAGCTTCTACCTCGAGTGATGTGCTGAAGGAGCCAAATCTCCTGTAGCTCCCCTGAAATCGGCTCTGGACACCCCAGGAACACGGGAGCACCCGTCCCAGGAGCTGTGTGCCCTGGCACAGTTCATTTGATTGATGTTTTTTGGGGAGACTGAGTTCCTTCGGTCTGCCTCCTGCTTTGAACATGCCCTTGAAATGATTTTCCATTTTCCCAGGAACATCCTACTCTTCTGGGCATTGACTGAAGCATGCAACAAGCAGACAAGTGCTAGCTCTCTGCAGCACATCAAAAAAATCAATGCATTTAAATTATATTATCAAAATAGATGTGGGATGCTTCAGGCTTTTGATAGCCTATGGCCGGATAGTTTTTCAGGCCAATGCTTGGACCAAGCAGCCAGAGTAAGGCCAGGAGAGGCTGCAGCAGGTCTCCTTGGCATTGCTCATGGAGCTTTTCGGTTGGACATTTTCCCCTGTGAAATGGGAAACAAAGGGACTGCTCCT
>VZTQ01003063.1:104771-119642 GCA_013400755.1 Pelecanoides urinatrix | reverse complement strand
CTATGATCCTATGAAGGAATCACTTATGGGATGGGTTCCCATCCACCCCCAGCCTATGGGATCCATCCACCCCCAGCCGCAGAGGGCAGTGCAAGCAGCTGGGAGCGACACTGAACCCCGCGGGCTCATCCTGCAGCCTTGGGCGGACAGCTTGGGTTTTACTCCATCTTGCCTTCCAGCTTCCCTACAATTTCTTCAAGACTCAGGCGAGTTATTAATAACTGAGGAAGGTTTCCATTGAGCTCACCCCTAGAATAACTTCATCCTCCAAACTCAAAGTAGAACAGGGAGGGTCGAAAACCCCAGAAATGAGTTGTTGTTTAGCCTTATCTGAAGAAATGCTCAATTTGGCTAAATTGTGTAGCGAAGCCTTCTGCTCAGTTATATAACAGGCCCACCATCTGCTTAAAATGGTGATGACTGAGGGGAAAAAGGGATATTTAGGAAAGGCAGAACAAAAATGAAAGCCTCCTTTGGAGACGGTTGTCGAGAGCCGTCGGGAGCGGGTCCCCTCCCGAAGCCCACCGCCCGCGCCGGGGCCAGGCACCGGCTGCCTGTGCCCTGACGGTGACACCAGAGGGGTCTGCGGTTCGGTGGGGGACAACGCGGCGGTTTTCCGGGACAGCTCTGCTTTTGGGTGGCTGCAGCTCAGAGGAGCTCGTGCCTCCCTGTTAAAAATACCCCTTGTGATGGCGCAGGGACAGAGCCGGGGGCTGTGCAGGGAAGGGCACTGCACGCTCTGGTCCTCAAGTCTTATTTCGGTTGGTTTTAGGAGCTGAAGCACCATCAAGTCAGTCCCGGCAAGAGTCGTCCTTATTGAAAGTAATAATAATAAGACCTTGCCCATGGAGGGAACAAGACATGGAACACTACGGGTTCAGGGAAACCTCACAGGACAAGACAGAATTACTGCTGGAAGAGGAAAGGTGATGGTAAGTGGGAGAGAAAGCAGAGAACAGGCAGTGAGGTGGCAGAAAGACGGGCATGAAAGAAGGAAATAGAGCGTATCCATGCGGAGCATCACGGGACGGCTCAGCAGGGAGGAGCTGAAATCGCCGCTCGGGTGATGCTCTCTAAAGCAGCACCCAGCATGGAGGTCAAATCCCACCTCTCCCCATCCAGGAGTGCAGGTACCGGATCCAAACCGGTGGGAAGACCTGGAGAGCTGCATCGCCCTGTGACGGCAGCGCTGGGTGACACCAGCACCAAGGGCTGTATGTGTCACCCGAGGACACAGCCCACTCCTTCAGCTGTCCCCAGCACCTCTGGGGACACCTGGGCAGGACACCCAGCCCCTCCAGACCCGTCCCCTTGCAGATCTCCCCAGGCAAGGGTTTCCTAGAGCCCTGAGGCACCCCACCTCGCCGCACGGGTCGTACGGGGCTCGCTGGGAACATGTCTCCGTTCATCCGTACTAACTCTGCCCAGCAGTGCCACAACCTTCCGCCACCGAAATCCCATCGGGCTACCAGAGGTGTCGGTGAACATGAAGTCCCAGCCCACCGTAAGTGCCAGAGTGATAAAGATGGGTGTGATGTGGTACCCGGCTAATGGCAAGGGGAAGGATTTAAATCCCTGCGACTGTAGCCATCCTGGCCCTCTCCCCGTCCATTCACCCTGGGGACCTTATTCATAGGAGGAACATTAATGCACGCGAGTATGTAAAATTAATAATTACAGAAGTCCTTACCTACATTCCCGAAGCCTTCTCCCTTTTGTCATATCCAGAACAGGACAGACCCAGCTCCGGGGGCTGCTCAGTGCTGCGGGGCGGGCAGCGCGTCTCCGTTTTAACCTCGGCTTAAAACTGCGCTTGGAGTTGGACAAAGCTCAGGACGAAGCTTGAGCTTCAGTGCCACTTTCATAGCAGCGGCGAAGGGGGCAGGCGCGAACTCTGCCTCCCCGCCCGCACCTACTCCTCGCCGCTCTTTTCAAGATTAACAACCGATTTCATTCTGCACAGTTATTACGTGGCTAAAGCAGAGGTGGGCTGTCCCCCACCTCCAAGCGGGAAAGGCCACGCGTTGCCCTCACCAGCAGTTTAGTTTGGGCTCTTTGAAGGGCACAATAACACCGGCGCGAGCCCCACGAGCACGAGCTGGAGAAAACACCAGCAACGGCAGCACCAAATACCGCACCCGCGCGACCCACGCAAAGACCGGCGCGACATCCTTCTTCTGGAGGGGAGATTAGACTAAAATGTTTGAGGATGGATTTATTTGACATCTCCGCCATCTCCTTCAGCAGGTTTTCCTCTGGGCGCCTCATGCGTGACAGCCCAGAGTCATTCGTGTGCTATTACCTGCGTGGCAGCCAGAACACCTAAAACGACATCAACGGCCACAAAACCAGTCTTGCCCACAGAGGACAAACAGGGAGAAAGCCACTGGCCCCTCTGAGGTGCAACAACTGCAATTAGTCCTCAAGCCAAATGGCTTCGAATGCTCTTACTCAAAGACTCAGGGTAGCCACAAGCCAAGGCTGAACGAACCGAGGTGTGCCAGGCATCTCACTTCAAACACAAATGGCTCTCTGAATCGGAAAGCATTATTCACCTTTTATTTACTATTATCCTTTTTTTTTCCCTGGTATACCTAAGAATTGGCATCTGAGAAACGCAAATTAGTATTTAAAACTATGAAGCTTTCTGAAGCATCTTAAAACTACCAACATCTTATTTTCTATACTGAAAACACCTCTACAAGAAAAATAACCCTGTTCTCCCAAACCCAGTCCCTCGTCCTCCATCCCCAGGCGGTGGGAGCAACCGCTGCTTCTGGACCCCCAAATATTGAGGGGGGGTCCCTGGAGGAAGAACTACTTGCTCAGGAGGATGGGCCTCATAAAAGCAACACACCTCTTAAAACAGAGAAGACACCAATGAGACTGTGCCTTAAACGTGCTTTTGTGATGATTAAAGAAAAAAAATGATTGAAATTTAGTTCAACACTTATCTTTGCACAGACGAAGTTATCTGCTGCCATGACAGAGACTCAAGACCAAAGAAGCTGCAGGGAGCAGGGAGAAGAAGGAAGAAGGGGGAGAAATGGGGGGGAATAAGAAATAATCACTATTAGGTTCGGTTTTTCTTTGTTTTGGTTGTGTGGATTTTTGTTGCATGCAGCTTGGAGCTGGATTTGAGCAATCCCTTCCCCACTGCACAAACCCGCACGTGCTCTTACTGAAGTACTTCGCTGGGTCCTGCGGCTGTTTCATAGCCAAAGGACTTCGTATTTGGTGTTGCCTTGCTTTACTAAAGAAATAATAATCTTCCCTTTGCTCAGCAAAACAAAACCAAAGGCAAGACAAATCTACTGAAATCCTCCGAGTCATATCCAGAGAAAAAAGTCAAACGGTAAATTAGGGTTTAGGAAGGGAGGGTGTAACCACATTGAGCCCCAACTAAATAATCCGAACAGCAGCATCCCAAACGCTCTTTGTGGGTCAGCCCAGAAGACCTTTCCCCTGCTACGACACAGCAGCAGCCTGCACCTCCCTCGGGCCCACGTCGCACCGATGACGTGTTTCACGTGAAAATGGGCATGTTTGGTCCATAGCAAACACTGGGGATTCTCAACTGCCACGGCCTCAGTAGCAGAAGAATCAAGTCTCAGTTACTGTGCTCTTTCAGTCCATGTTATTTTTGGTTTTGCCCACCTTATGTGTAATTAAATTAGTACACATCTTCATAACATTTTAAATGCTTTATCCAAACCAACCTTTGCATTAAAGCTCATTACCAGCCTTTCAGCAGGCTTAACAACGCGGTGAGGAACTGAGCCCTCCGCATACTGCCTTGATAGTCATTAATATTTTAACCGCCTTCATTTACAAGTCTAATCGCAGACGTTACTCTGGAGAAGAGAGGATGGACCATCAGCGAGCAGCAGTCGGGCAGCCATGGCACCCTTGCCCACGCTGTTACTTGCCTTCTTTCCTCATTTAAAATCATAGAATCCTAGAATCATAGAATCATTAAGGTTGGAAAAGACCTCTAAGGTCATCGAGTCCAACCGTCAACCCAACCCCCCCATGCCCACTAAACCATGTCCCCAAGCGCCTCATCTCCACGTCTTTTAAATCCCTCCAGGGATGGGGACTCCACCTCTGCCCTGGGCAGCCTGTGCCAAGGCCTGACCACTCTTTCAGGAAAGAATTCGGTAAAGAATAAAATGCTGCATCTCAACTACCTCTGCAGAGCAAGTTTTAGTAAATATTCCCTTTTTAACCTTTTTAAACCTATATAATTTTGTCCTTGGGAAGGGCTCACACCAGTCTCCAGCCCAGGCGAGGCTGGGGGCTTCGCCAAGCTCCTGGTATCGCAAATAGCTTTGCGTTTGCTCTACCGTGGTCTCCCTCTATTATCCCCTGTGTGGAGGGTATTTATTTCTAGCCTCCCATCCTCTGTGCAAAGTGGCATAAATAATGCATGCCAGGTCTTTTTACCGAATGTCTGTCTTCTCAGTCAATAAATTACCCTTCTTATCCCCTTGAGGAAATAATTTTAAAACCCCTCTCTATTTCAAGTTGACTGGTTGTTCATTTTCCCCTCAATTCTCAAGGTTTCCGTTTCCTAGCAGGGCTAAATTACACTATTTTTACACTTTCTGCCAACAGACTCTCCGGCTCCCCGTTCTCAAGCGCTGTGCCTCACTGCTCTCCCCCAGCCTCTCCTATGGGTCTGCTCAAGCTCCACCAGACAAGATGACCCATCCTCCACAGCACAGGGACATCCTCCAGGACCACAGCTCCCCGTAAACACACAATGAATATACTCCTACTAATTTAACCAGAAATAAACCATTTCTTACAGCGCAGCTCCTCTTGTATCAAAAAAATAAGAAATAACCTAGAACTTCTTTCTAAAGCTGAACCTGTCCTGAGGCCAGATCAGAGTATTTTGCTTCAAATCAACTACAACCACCACTTGGATGAAGTCCCGGTGAAGGAGGAAGGTGCCACGGCAGCGGCTCAGGGAGCAGGAACAGCCCCTGGGCTTTCACAGCACCAGGGACAGCAGTTTTTGTCTCAAGTCCCACGGATGGAAGCCACCACCCTCCGCTCGGGGAAGGGACCACCACCGGACCCTTGGAGATGGGGCCAAGGGACAGCTGCGCTTCCCAGCAAGAAGGCAAATCCGCAGCTTGGTGCACATTTGACCGGTGAACAAGCCTTGGTTTCAAATGAGGAGGTTTACCTGGAATTGAAGATTTTTTGACGATGATAATTTTGATTGATATTTGACTGGTGGGAGTCCAGAAACCAGCTGCTCCCCAGGGTAAGGACTAGACTTAGTACTGCCCCCACACAAGCAAAGTCTACATTTTAACGAGTCAGGAAATCTATTTTTCTGAAAATTTGCTGGAAAACCCCTTCAAAAAGGCTGTGGGAGTCACCCGTGGGAGCTTACTTGCTTTGCTACCTCAAAATACATAAGAAGTCATTTTTAAACCAAAGAGTTGATGCCCCTTTGGAAGATGCTCGGTGCTGTGTGTGCATCCAGCTCTGCCCAGCAGCCCAGCAATCTCGCTGTACTTCGTATTTCATCCCAGTAAACCAACAGTTTCCAGCACAAACTGTCACTAAACCACTACATTTAGCTTTGCCATCGAGGGCTAACAAAGTCATCTTTGATAACGAGCTAGTCAGGCATTAAAGGTCCTTACTGTCTACCTAGAGTGAATTTACTCTATCCTGTTACACTTCCAAGTTATTGGAAAAAATTATCTGGTTAGCAAAGTCCCACAGACACGTATTACAGTCTTCCACATGCTTACAAAAGTTTCTCCCTGTTAAAAAATAAAAAAAAAAAAAAAATGAGGAAGAAGGGATGGAGTTGTCACAGCCACTCCTGTCGTTCTCTGCTGGAGCAGAACACTGTTGGCTTCTTGCCTGTGGCTTTCAGGAGAGGAGATACTTGAAAACAAAAGTGAGCAACAATAGTTGTAGGTTTGTGTTTTGTTTTTTTTTTTTAAATAAAAATAAATGCTGCGTTTGCTCCTTATCAGATATTTCAATTGGAAGACATTAAAGGACTAACAGCTTAAAACAAGATCACAAATAGGTCTGAATAAAATAAAACATCGTAAGTCGCTGCTCTGGGATCATTTTCTCCTACAGCAGGAGGGGTTGCTCCTGGCTCAGGGTCCCAAGCTGTTGAGCCTTGTAAATCATGCAGTTTTGAGATGTGGGGGGTCCAGTGATGGTCCTCTTGGTTATCATCAAGGAGATAAAAGGCTTTGTACTAAAAACAAGCCCAACCATCAAGCAGGGACATGCCAAAGAAGAGCAGAGAGGTGGCATCACACCTGGGCTCAGTCCTGCGCCCGAACCCAGCACCCAACACTTCTGGAGCGGCCCCAGAGCTGGCACACGGCTGACGGGAGAGCGGTCAGGGCAGCTAGCAGGCTGGAGGAGGAGGAGATGGGCACCTGCAGCAGCTTCGGCTATTCAGCACAGCACCAAAACCAGGCCGGGAGCAGCTGCGTTGGGGTTCAAGCACCTACCCTGGGAATGGAAACGTGGTGATGAAGGGATCTATGCTCCAATGGACAAAGGTAAGACAAGATCCCGTGGCTGATTCAGAAATACAGTCACGTTTTCAACCGTGAGGGTAATTAAGTCTCTGAACAGGTTGCGGTGAACCCTGCCTAAGGAGTTTTTGAATTAACATTCAACACGTTTCTAAAAATAGAATCACAGAATCACTAAGGTTGGAAAAGACCTCTAAGGTCATCGAGTCCAACCGTCAACCCAACCCCCCCATGCCCACTAAACTAACTGCAGCTCCAGCACACGGGAACACACCCCGAGCCATGGAAATATATTTATATTCCATATAAATTCCATATAAATATAGGTCTGGGCTCTCCCCATGGCAAGACCCAGTGCAAAAATCATCATCCCTGCGGCGGGGTGCAGCAAGGAGCCCAAACGTTTCCATCTCATCGCACGGATGCTCAGCGGACCCGCGCCCAGCCCTCCTCCCGCGCGGCTTGGGGACCAGGCCGGCAGCTGCAGGCTGTCCTTAAAAATAAAGGGCGGCAGCAGCAGGATGCATCACACAACGCACAGTAATTCATTTTTCTTCTGCAATGGAGCTGAGCATTTAAGGACTATTTAACATCAGAAGGATGCAAATTGTCGCTCATCGGTTATTCACCAACCTCAGTAAAGTAGCTGCAGGAATTGCTCACAGCCTGCTTTCCCCAGGGATTACATTTTTAATATCAACTTTCAGAGACGCTGGGTGTGTGGCAACCGAGGGATGCGGGACACAAAACGTCTCCACCAATATTGTCAGTAAATTAAATCTGGATACAGTTGTGGCTTTCATTCACGACTGGCACACGCACAAAAACACCAGATGCGTTTCTAAAGGTTACTGTGCTATTTAAGAAGTTGTCCAGGACAGGCCCTCCCTCCCAAAGGACGCTCAGATTTCGATTTTGAGGGGGTTTGAGTTTATCGGGAACGGGAGATGACGGTGCTCCCGCAGCCTCCCCTAGCACCCAGCAGCTGCAGGAGAGTGTTGGGCAACAGGGACACCCACACAGGTTATATCTCCCGTGCCCGTATTTCCTCCCCCTCTACCAAAAAAAAAAAAAAAAGAAAAAGAAAAAAAGAAATCACACTGCAAACCTCTCCTTTTCTTTGCAAGACTTTGCCATCACATCTGCTCCTTGGCCAACAGCAGGTCCCAGCTCACAGCCCTGTTTTAAAAGGCATCTCCTCAAAACCCGTTGCCTCCATGCACACCGCAGACTCCCAGCAACTACTTTGACAATTTTCTATGAAAAAGACACTAATTTTGCAGTCATAGGGTTTATGCAGAACCTTATTAAAACCCACCAAAATCCTTGCCTAGGCGTGACACTAAGAAACAGCCTCCATCCACCCCATGACTTATCAATCAAGGCCACCCCGCTGCTGCTGACATCTGTGCGAGCCTCCACGGACTCCCACTCCCGATTTCCCGGGTGGAGGAGAGGACACGGGGGCTGGCGGGGTGGGTTTGTCACCTGCATGACACAGGAGCCACTTCCTTGGGGACAAGGTACGACTGCGGGCAAGCTGCCAGGGAAAAACATCACTTGCTCTTAATTTGGTCATCCAAAAAAATTTGCAATATTCACA
Organism: Pelecanoides urinatrix; assembly: GCA_013400755.1. Taxonomy (NCBI): domain Eukaryota; kingdom Metazoa; phylum Chordata; class Aves; order Procellariiformes; family Procellariidae; genus Pelecanoides; species Pelecanoides urinatrix. Next base: position 111,506 of record VZTQ01003063.1, on the reverse strand, counting down.
TTTGCATATGATGAAGATTTACACCCAAAATAAAGCATGACAAGACACTTATTTCCAGTTCCTCTAACCATCCTGCTCCTCCCATGGTCTGCTGTCAAACGAATACCTTGATTTCAAAGCAGTGATTAACCGGGGCAATAGTGTAACTAAAACTAAGAGCAGGAGACCTGACCCGAAGAAAGGCAGCGTTGGGCAAAACTGATGGAGCTTCTTCCACCCGTCTGTCTCCTCGCAGAGGAACTGTGCGGAGTGAAGGAGCTGGAGGTCCCCGGGTGAAAGGAGCCAGGTAAACATGAAGCATAAACGACCTTATATTAATAACTTATACAGCATAAATGACCTTATTATTGACAACTTACACAGGCTTCTTTTGCATCGTCTTGCACTAATGCCAAAACCGGGCCAAGCCCCTGCAAAGCTCCAATAAACCATATTAAAAATTAAGTCCTCCTTTGACATCTGGAAGGGCACCTTAAGAAGGACCTAAAAGTGCCCCAGATGAGCCCATCACCAAGCATATTTACCAATGCCACCAGCTCCGAGCAGACCCCACCAGTAACGAGGTGGCTACAGGACTGTTTCCAGCAACGTTGTGTTTCTTAATTTATTTGCTGACAGCAAAATACTTGGGGAAGATGATTTTTAATCGTGCTGCTCCCAGCAATAGTGAATCAATAAAAATAGCCCCCCAAGAAGCTCGCAGAGCTGGGTCTGCACCCCTTCACCGACCGCCCCGAGCCTGCTCCCGGGGACGGGGTTCAGATCTTTAAGGAAGATTTTGAAATATATACACACAAATATATATATACACACATATAAATATTTATATATATTTTTGTGTGTATATATATATCTATAAATAATATATATATTATAGATATATAATGTAATATAGAAATAATTTTTTTTTTGGTACTGTCTCATAATACCCAAGTTTATTTTCATTTTCAGCTGATACAAAAGCTTCTGGTCAAGCCATCAAAAAGCTCACCCAGGCTGACATTTCAGACGTGAGCTTGTTCTTGAAGCCGATGCTGTGAGAGGAGAGGGGCACGGGATACCGCCCGTCTCGCCTGTGCCCAGCGGGCAACGGACGCGATGCTGGGCGGTATTTCGAGGGAATTAAACACTCACTGACACGCACACGTGCATTTAAAAGCCTGACACCCATTTATTGATAATTAATTGGCTCTAACAACAAGGCGCATCTTTAATGATTTCCGTAGGTCCAGCTTTATAAAACCAGCATGTTTGTGGGCCGGGTGATAAGGGCAGGTTGCAAAACCTGCCGCAGCATCGCCGGGGCTAGACCTACCCCAAACCTCCCTGCAAGATGATTTCCACACATCCTACAAGTGATGACATTAATCTCAAGTTGTTGTTTTAAATTCCCTGCAACACGTAGGTGGAGAATTTTAAGAGGGGTTTTTTTTTTGTTTTCCTCAATAACTCTCCTAACATAAAAAACCCAAAACAAAACAAAACAAAACCCACAAAAAACCNCTCCCGATTTCCCGGGTGGAGGAGAGGACACGGGGGCTGGCGGGGTGGGTTTGTCACCTGCATGACACAGGAGCCACTTCCTTGGGGACAAGGTACGACTGCGGGCAAGCTGCCAGGGAAAAACATCACTTGCTCTTAATTTGGTCATCCAAAAAAATTTGCAATATTCACATTTGCATATGATGAAGATTTACACCCAAAATAAAGCATGACAAGACACTTATTTCCAGTTCCTCTAACCATCCTGCTCCTCCCATGGTCTGCTGTCAAACGAATACCTTGATTTCAAAGCAGTGATTAACCGGGGCAATAGTGTAACTAAAACTAAGAGCAGGAGACCTGACCCGAAGAAAGGCAGCGTTGGGCAAAACTGATGGAGCTTCTTCCACCCGTCTGTCTCCTCGCAGAGGAACTGTGCGGAGTGAAGGAGCTGGAGGTCCCCGGGTGAAAGGAGCCAGGTAAACATGAAGCATAAACGACCTTATATTAATAACTTATACAGCATAAATGACCTTATTATTGACAACTTACACAGGCTTCTTTTGCATCGTCTTGCACTAATGCCAAAACCGGGCCAAGCCCCTGCAAAGCTCCAATAAACCATATTAAAAATTAAGTCCTCCTTTGACATCTGGAAGGGCACCTTAAGAAGGACCTAAAAGTGCCCCAGATGAGCCCATCACCAAGCATATTTACCAATGCCACCAGCTCCGAGCAGACCCCACCAGTAACGAGGTGGCTACAGGACTGTTTCCAGCAACGTTGTGTTTCTTAATTTATTTGCTGACAGCAAAATACTTGGGGAAGATGATTTTTAATCGTGCTGCTCCCAGCAATAGTGAATCAATAAAAATAGCCCCCCAAGAAGCTCGCAGAGCTGGGTCTGCACCCCTTCACCGACCGCCCCGAGCCTGCTCCCGGGGACGGGGTTCAGATCTTTAAGGAAGATTTTGAAATATATACACACAAATATATATATACACACATATAAATATTTATATATATTTTTGTGTGTATATATATATCTATAAATAATATATATATTATAGATATATAATGTAATATAGAAATAATTTTTTTTTTGGTACTGTCTCATAATACCCAAGTTTATTTTCATTTTCAGCTGATACAAAAGCTTCTGGTCAAGCCATCAAAAAGCTCACCCAGGCTGACATTTCAGACGTGAGCTTGTTCTTGAAGCCGATGCTGTGAGAGGAGAGGGGCACGGGATACCGCCCGTCTCGCCGTTGCCCAGCGGGCAACGGACGCGATGCTGGGCGGTATTTCGAGGGAATTAAACACTCACTGACACGCACACGTGCATTTAAAAGCCTGACACCCATTTATTGATAATTAATTGGCTCTAACAACAAGGCGCATCTTTAATGATTTCCGTAGGTCCAGCTTTATAAAACCAGCATGTTTGTGGGCCGGGTGATAAGGGCAGGTTGCAAAACCTGCCGCAGCATCGCCGGGGCTAGACCTACCCCAAACCTCCCTGCAAGATGATTTCCACACATCCTACAAGTGATGACATTAATCTCAAGTTGTTGTTTTAAATTCCCTGCAACACGTAGGTGGAGAATTTTAAGAGGGGTTTTTTTTTTGTTTTCCTCAATAACTCTCCTAACATAAAAAACCCAAACCAAAACAAAACAAAACCCACAAAAAACCCAACAAAATAACACCACACAAAAGTCATAATTCAAATGCAAAGAAAGATGTGCCAAAGTCAGGGGTGCTTTTCCGAGGCTGCGATGGGTAAGGAACAGCTCCCAGATAATACAGGCTGCAAAGGATGATTTTCCAGCCCTGGTACCTCACTGCTTTCAAACAATATTATCATTGTCAGCACTAATCCAGTGTAAATCGGGATAAGGTATCACTTCGGCAGCGAAGCCCACTGGTGTGCAGGGGAGGAGATGGGGTGTGTAGGACAGGGCTCTGTGCCTGCTCCCGAAGGACAGCCCCGGAATCCCATGCCTCTGGCTCCCAGGAAGGCACCAGCAGCTGCCTGGTGACCATCTACAAAATTAAAAACCCCCTAAAACTAAACTGAAAATCAAAATAAATCATTCTGCAAGGCTGTAAGTGCAAAAAAACAGTAGCCGTAACCACGGCAAGCCTTACTCCTCTTTCATTCACACAGATAAAGTAAAAAAAACTTCAAAAGCCCCCGAAACGTCAGCCTGCAGCTGAACTTTATTAAAAACAAATAGCCGAGGCCATTCAATAGCTGCCAGGGCAAACAGGGCTACGCTTCGTACTGCTGCATTGCACACGGACAACCCGCTCCGCTACCAAACAAACTGCCCATCACTCAGGTGTTTGCCTTCTTCCTACTGAACCTGTAGAAACTCAAATATACTGTCTTAAAGTTAACAAAAAAAGGCTATATTGGGCCAGCACAGAAAATAGGAACACTACCGCGCGTGAGCTTTGCTCGCCGCCCGGGCAGGGAGGTGGCCAGTGTCACACCCCCATCGACCTTCCAAGGACAGATGGATTTTTGGTGAAAGTCTCTCTAACTAGAGGAAGTTTGGGGCGTGAAAATAGTTTAAAGTGGCTGGTTTGGGGAGGAGCTGTGCCTTCCCCTCCTTTCCACTCTCCCCCCCTCGGATCCCGGCGGCGAGGGGGATCACGGGTACATCACATCTTATACCACCCACAGCTTCGCAGCCTCACCACCAGCGTTGAGGAAGGGTATTTTCACATACAACCATGTTTTTCCGCCTTTAACTGCTGCAGACCCTGTGATGGAGGTTCAAGAAGAATAGACACCTGACTTAACCTGTAATTTGTTTCTAAAGTGTCTTTAAAATTTGAATAAAACCACATAATGAATGCAGAAAGTTTCTGCCTTGGTAGAGAAACTCCAATGGCTGCTTTTGGGCACCAGTTTGAGATGCCCGAGGGCAGAATTTAAACTGGGGCTCACTCCAAGGAGGCATTTTGCAGACCTGCATCACATGTTGAGTTTTGCCATATTTTCTACCCTTTCTACCCAAAAAAATCCAACCCTGTTTGGGTTTTGCTTCAGCTGCTACATCCCAATGATCATTTCAGGTGTGAGGCAAATGGCAGGTTTTGCTGCTTCGCTCGTATATTGGTTTAAATCCTCAACGCCACCACTTCAGCCACCACATTGGCACTGTGTGGGTTTTAACTGGTAGGTACCGCCAGCCTCAATCCAAAGCATTTCCCAAATTCCTAAAGAAGTTGGGTTTGACTTGGTGGTTGTTGGTTTTGAGCTAGAGCCATTTATCCCGTTCCTCCTTTAGCATGGAGAAACATGCTGCCAGCAGACTGGAGCTGGAAAAACCCACACCAGCTCAGCGGGAAGGGTTTGGACGCCTGCAAAAAGGGGGGTTTTATTTCCTCCCCCGCAGACTAGAGGTTGCTGCTGCAACCTGTTCGGCTGCCTGGCCTCGGGACCTCTGAACAAATTCATGCAAAATCGTTGGGGATGCTCTTCGGGTCCAGTTTTGCCAGCCCAGCTCCAACCCGGCGTGCACAAGACGTCACTGGAAGCACCACGATGCAAGGTGGGAGCTCCCCAGAGTGGCTCTGGGCTGGACATACTAACCACATCCCCTGCTTTTGAACCCACAAAACCAAGCGCTAAAGAGCTTCTTGCCATTTCTGTTGCAAACGCTTCACTTCCCAAACACCCATTTTCACGTGCGTCATCCTCGGTAGCTCAAAACCTCAGTCTTCCCGCGCAGGCAGCGCCTGCGGGCAGGATCAGCCCTCAAAACACACCCTACAAAGGGCTTTATGCATGGCTTTGGATTTGAGAAGTGGTGAGATGTCCCCAGCCCTGTGCCCACCCTGGGCTATGAGGGGACCCGAGCTGCTGGCTGAGGGACAGCATCGCCCTGTGCCATGCACCGCAGAACGCAAGGGTCAAACATTATCTTCTCTTGCATTCATGAAAAAAATACTTTCCCCACCAGTGTCGGGTCTGTCAGTTCAGCAGCAGTTCCAGCAGGTCTGAAGAAGTCCCCCTTGCATCTCAGGACACGGCTGGAGATGCTCCTGCAAGCTGAAGCCTTGAGCCTCTTTGCAAGCCCGAGCTCGGTCATGGGTTACTGCTCAAACAACGTGTTGGAAAATACAGGTCCTAATTTGGTGTTGTGGTCCTCATGTATTTTCTGGGATGGTTTTGCCATCCGTGCCCGAGTTTACATTAATTGCCTCAAACCTGCTATTGGCGTTCTCAAAGGAAAACCAGATGTTTCTACCAGGTCATTTCCTTGCCAAGTCACACGGCCAACGCTAAACACATTTAAATATACCATTTACTGAAACGAGACCACCTGAAATATAATAAAGCCAATTTACTTGCCTAATCAAGAAAAAGTGGGGTTTATGTGCCACTAGGTGCCTCTGGCCCCAGTACAACCTGTTCAGCACGATGAAAACATCAGGCCTGGATACAACCATTGCTAAAAGATGATGCAAGAAAGTTTTTGCCATTTTGGATGTGACCAGTCATCAACGGAAGTTCCCAGAGTGACCAAACTCCCCCAAAACAAGTGCAAAAATGCCTGGAGAAGAGAGTTACAGAGAAATTTCCACTCTGGGAAAGCTCCTCTGTAGCAAACATCTGGTTTGGGCCCTGGAAAAATGGAGGTACCATCTCCCGCTGAAGAAGAAATGATCTTCCCTAATGTAATCGCGGCTGCTCCCACCAGCCACGTGGCTGGCTGAACATCGCAGAGCTTCTGGCTTGACTGACATGTTGCAGCAGCGATTTCAAAACCTAATTAAGCTGTATAAAATACCTTCAGTACATCAGAGATGCAACAGATGGATAAAAAAAAAAAAAGGAGATAAACTCGTTCTTGTGCACGGATGTTTACCTTAATGACATGCCCAGTGCATTTCTGAGTACTGGTGAGTTATTTGACAATCAAAGGGAACATCTAAACACCTCTCATATCTACAGCCATGCATGCAGAGACCTTTCCAGCACCGGTGGGACCTTTCCAGCAGCAGTTTCGGTCCCAGATCTCGTGCTGACACGCAATACGGTTTTGCTGCAGGATATTTTTGTCAATTCAAAGCTGGGGGATTTTAGTCCCCATCCCCAACACCTACTTTCCACCTGTGTGAGCGAGGCCAAGCACAGCAAAACCACCCCCAGCACCCTGAGCCTGCTGAACCACGGCAACTCCTGCACGCCAAATTCTCTTCTTTCCAAAGGAGAGGATCCAAAAAACATCAGCC
>VZTQ01003063.1:0-99199 GCA_013400755.1 Pelecanoides urinatrix | reverse complement strand
CCCCCCATCTCCCATCACTGCCGCTGCCCTAGGAGATGCCACCTGAGCTGGATGCTACGAGCCCGTCCCCGCAAACTGCCACATCCCCCCCATTTCTCTCTGCCAGCCACGGCATCCAGCCCCCCGTTTCGAAAGCTGCTGCGGGGTTGGGGGGGTCGGCCGGAGGCGACGGGCAATGCCAGCGTGGGACTTGCACGGGACACTGCTAGGATTACCCCCGTAAATATGCAAGATACAAAACTGTTCATGACAAAACTGGCTTTAACCAGCTCCAAAAGTTCAGTTATATGATTTTTTTTTTTTTGCTGGCAGGGAAGGTGCTTGACAACCCCTTACGCTTGCACTGAAGTCGTCCCCAGGCACGGCTGCGGGAACAGGAGCCGCTCATCCGAAACAGCACCCACCGCTGCAAGGGACGGCGGGGACAGCCCCGTCCCGGGGGGCACCCAGGCCGGGGCCACATGAGGGGGTGTCCCCACCGCAGCTCAGCGCCCAGCAAAGACGGGGATTATGACCATCGGCACCAAACTGCGTGTGCGGAGGAGCCGCCTCCCCCCCGCCGGGCACCACGGCGGGGCTCCAGCACGGCCAGCCCCTTTCAATCCCATTTTTCCCATTAAAAAAAAAATCCTAAAAGCCAAGCGCCTCCAAGGGTTTGGTTAAACCAGTGGGGAAATGAGCTTCAGCACCACCAAGCATCCCCAGCCCCAAAGCATCCCCGGCCGCAGCCCTCGCCCATCCCAGCCGGCGAGAAACGCCGGGGCGGAGGGACGGGATTATTTAACAGATGGTTTGTTTAATCCCCGCAGGCAGCGGGGTTGTGAGGAAGGGTGCCCGGCACCTTCGGGAGATGTGTTTGCAATTCTGGGGGGAGCGCAGCCCGCTGAGTGTGGCCCCGCTGCCCCCCCAGACCAGCCCCGACGCGTCCCAAGGAACCGGGATGTGGCAGGACACCCAGGTGATGGGAACGCACCCGCCGTGTCCAAACCCCTCCCGGACAACACCAAAATAACAGTTATCTTCTGAAATTCATCCAGCTGTTGCACAGCTGGGCATGGTGCCTTAAACAAGCGGGAAGAGCTGTCGCTTCCCCTGCAAACCCCCGTCCCGGGCTGGGCAATGGGTAAATAGAATCATAGAATCACTAAGGTTGGAAAAGACCTCTAAGGTCATCGAGTCCAACCGTCAACCCAACCCCCCCATGCCCACTAAACCATGTCCCCAAGCGCCTCATCTCCACGTCTTTTAAATCCCTCCAGGGATGGGGACTCCACCACTGCCCTGGGCAGCCTGTGCCAAGGCCTGACCACTCTTTCAGGAAAGAAATTTCTCCTCATGTCCAACCTAAACCTCCCTTGGCACAACTTGAGGCCGTTTCCTCTCGTCCTATCGCTGTTACTTGGCAGAAGAGACCGACCCCCCTCGCTCCAACCTCCCTTCAGGCAGTTGCAGAGCGCGATGAGGTCTCCCCTCAGCCTCCTCTTCTCCAGGCTGAACACCCCCAGTTCCCTCAGCCGCTCCTCATCAGACTTGTGCTCCAGGCCCTTCCCCAGCTCCGTTGCCCTTCTCTGGACACGCTCCAGCCCCTCCATGTCCTTCTTGTCGTGAGGGGCCCAAAACTGAACCCAGGATTCGAGGTGCGGCCTCACCAGTGCCCAGCGCAGGGGCACGATCCCCTCCCTGCTCCTGCTGGCCACACTATTCCTGATAAATAAGTTCCCTTCACCAAATTCCTCTGTTTTGGTGCCAAGTTATGGCAGCCTCTACCTCGCCCCAGCACATACTGCGTTGGCAGAGGGGGGAAACCCACAGGTTCTTGCTGACCGCAGCGCAGCTCCAGCTTTGGTTGGCTCTGCCGGGTGTCTCGACCTTATGAAATAGTTCTTGTCAAGTGAAAAAACTAAAACACATCTTCCTGAGGGCAAAATTAACCCTGCAGTAATGAAACCATGAACCGGCTCCCTGCACGGGCTCTTCCCAAAGCCCGGAGGCACGGAGAGCCGGGGCTCCGCTGGAGCACACCCATCCCCCTGGGGAGGGCAGCGCCCCGGCGAGCCCCTCTCATTCCAAGGTAAAATTGGTATTTAGGGATTTCCAAACGATTTGCAACCGCACTATGTGACACATGGACATTTCTCAGCAAGTGGCTCCTGAAGGATACGCGTTGGGAGGCTGTGAGGAAACATCAGGGAAGGAAAAAATTTCTGCAAGAAAAAAATTCTTTCCTGCAAGAGTGGTCAGGCCTTGGCCCAGGCTGCCCAGGGCAGTGGTGGAGTCCCCATCCCTGGAGGGATTTAAAAGACGTGGAGATGAGGCGCCTGGGGACATGGTTTAGTGGGCATGGGGGGGTTGGGTTGACGGTTGGACTCGATGATCTTAGAGGTCTTTTCCAACCTTAGTGATTCCATGGTTCTATGATCAACAGACAAAGTCAACGGCCTTAAAAAAAAAAAAAAAGGCAGAAAATGAGTCACCGGAGTGTATTACTCATATCCGAGCAGAGTCATGCTTTAGGTACATGTGACGGGCGCCGCGGGAGCGGAGGAGCCCAGCTCGTCCCCTGGCCGGCCGGGGACACGTTGGCCGCGGGGCGGGCGAGGAGCGCGGGGCGCAGCGCAGACGGGGATTTGCTATAAAAAGCTCCAATCCGCCAGCCTCATCCCTGCGCAGGATCCGGCCCCGGCAAATCCCCCAGCATTAACGGTGGTAACGGGCAGCCGGTGGATTGTTTACATCTCCACGTACGTGGCTCCACAACCCTTTCGCTAAACCATAATTAAACCTTTACTAAAAATAAGCTCATCCGTTTAAGTGTTCTGAGTGGACGAGGCCAGACCCCCCGGCAGCCCCACTCCCATCACCACGCAGCGCTGGGGGTTTTTCCCCCACCATCTGCAAAATAGACTTTTTTATATAAANAGTTGTAGAGCGCGATGAGGTCTCCCCTCAGCCTCCTCTTCTCCAGGCTGAACACCCCCAGTTCCCTCAGCCGCTCCCCATCAGACTTGTGCTCCAGGCCCTTCCCCAGCTCCGTTGCCCTTCTCTGGACACGCTCCAGCCCCTCAATGTCCTTCTTGGCGTGAGGGGCCCAACTTTCCAACAAAGCGCAACTATTTGCCTCTTTCCCTATAAAATTCACTTTTTCTGTGCAGGTCGGTGAGCATTTGCCCGAGGCTGGGATGCAGGAGCCTCACCGCCAACGGTTGTGCTTTGCTGTAGGACAGCTAAAGACAAACCCAAACCCTTGCGTGGGCTGCCATTTGGGTTCTGATAAAGTGAAAAGTTTAGAATCATGGAATCATGGAATCACTAAGATTGGAAAAGACCTCTAAGGTCATCCAGTCCAACCGTCAACCCAACCCCCCCCATGCCCACTAAACCATGTCCCCAAGCGCCTCATCTCCACGTCTTTTAAATCCCTCCAGGGATGGGGACTCCACCACTGCCCTGGAGAGATTCCTTGCTCAAAAGGCTTCTCCCTACCAGGGAAGGAGGCCGGGGGACGCCGGGCCCCGCCAGGAGCATCTCACCCGAGTCTCCAGCGAGCTCGGGAGGGCGCGGAGGCGGATCAGCCCATCAGCTGGGTCCTGAGCACCAACAGGGCTCACAAAACCTCCTTGGAAATGCTGCTGCCCGTCAAGCTGAGCCTAAAAAAAGCTGCGTGCCCAGATGCTACCAGGCTCAACCGCCCTGCATCGTTGTTTTGCACAGCCAGAGCGTGGCACAGGCACCCACAGTGCCGGCCCAGCCCCAGGAGCTCACGGGAAGGAGCCCGGCCAGCCCCCGGCTCGTCCCTTCTGCCCATCACGGGGACCTTGTTGCCACCACCCTGGGTGGGAGCAGCAGGGCCACCCTGGCCGGGCAGGCGGAGGGGAGCAGCGCCTGCCTGCAGCCCCGGGCGCGGGGCCCCTTTGGGGACGCAGCTGCTCCTCGCTCCACAATGAAGCCTGTTACCTTCTGCTCTATTAGTTTGGTAGTTTTTTTTTTTTTTTTTTTGCTCTATTCATGCCGGGTTTTTCCCATGCACAAAGAGCTGCCGGGCCCTTTCCATCTGAGTGAGCTGCTCCGAGAAGAGGAGCGAGCCCTCGCCCGCAGTGCCGCAGCCCTTGGGGTGCCCCGAGGGGGGACCCCGCTGGGGAGAACCTGCTTATCGGGCGTTTAAAGAGAGACTCGATGCACTCGGCTCTGCTCGGGACACGGAGAACAGCAAGACTTTGGCACGGAGGAGCCTCACTGGGGATGCAACAGGAGCGGAGCACGGCACAGGTTCCCCCACAAGCCTTGCCAGCCCCCGCTCCTGCCCACGCTTCTCCACGTGCTGCCCCTCGCCTTCCCCCAACGCCTGCACCCACCGGCCCCCGAGGAGCACCCTGCCAAGCACCCCCCCCAGAGCACCCAGCCCAGGCTGAGAACCAGCACGGGCAGATCCCACAGGACCCCAAACCCTCCTCGGTGCCAGCAACCCCCCCAATCACCACCGCGGCACAACAGGCTCGGAAACCCAAACACGGTGTCTGGTGGGACCGAGTGCCTCCATCACGGGGCACGAGCGGGACGCGGGGCACGCAGGGTGGCAGGCACCCACGTGCCGGAGCCGGCAGCCCCACGGGGTGCCCCCAAAAACTCACATTTTGCCGAGCAGGGCCCCTCCGCCGAGCGGCAGCCGGGTGCCCCTGCGGCACGGAGGTGTTGGCGGAGCGGAGGCACAACACGCACGCTCAAGGAGCGATTCAAGGCTGCCGGAGCCAACTCTGCCTTATTTAATAGCTATCATGTAAGCAGAGGTAATTAGGCTACGCCCTGGGGCGTAAAGGCACGATGGGAGTCCCACGCACGCCCTGCGAGCTGCTCCAGCCGGCGCGGCGGGGATTCCTGCTCCGTATCGCCGCAAATCGCGCTGCAAAGAGGCACCACGTTCAAAAATGCCCATTTACCCGCCCGGCCGGTGGAGCCGCGACCGAAACCCCCCCTCCACCAGCTGGGAAGGCTCCACCACCTGCATGCACAGCACCAAAACCCACCTTCCTCTGCCTCCTCTTCCTCCCAGCAACCTCCCCTGCACCAGGAGCTCCTCCTGGCCCTCACCCATACCCCTGCTAATCAGGGGCTAATCAGGCTAATCACCTGCCCCAGCACCACACCCCGCCGGGGACGAGGCGCAGCTGAGGTGCCCCGGGGTGCTCCGAACCCCCGCAGCCCCCGCGCACCCAGGCTGGGTGCCTGGAAGGGGCAAACGGCCCAACCGGTCAGAAAAACATCCCAGCGGAGGGGATATTGTTAATTGTTTTGGGGTTTTTCTTGCGAGAAAGGAAGTTTTCAGGAACACCGAGAAGTCCTGGGGCGCACCGCGGGCGCGGGGGTTGCACCGCAGCCCCTCTCCACGCCGCGCGCCCGGTCCTAAATATTATTAAGCCCGTTTTGGATTTGGTCACTGAGAGCATCGGCCCCCAGCGTCCTTTTAGGATGGGAACGGGCGTCCCCGTGTGCCCCCGCGCCCGGGCGGGGGTCAGCGCTGCACCCCGGCTCCCGACGCCCAGCACCCCGCCTTGCAGCCAGCATCCCCACCGGGAGGTGGGAGCCGGGCTGAGCCCCCCCTCTGCGCAAAGGCCAGGCAGGATCTGGCCCCTGGGCACACACACACGCAGAGGAGCCCCCAAAATACTGTTTCATCCAATTCTGCCCCAAAAAGACATTCATTTCATTTGAAACGCTGCACCCCGAGGGTGGAAGGGGAGGCTCAGCAGCACGGGGGGGCCGAAGCGGGCGTCAGCTTTCAGATGGAAAATAAACTCTACGGGAGCTGTGGGTGTTTCAAAGAAACTTCGTGCGTTTGGACACCGTTCCCTCGTTAGACATTAGCGCAAATAAAAGCAGACTCCGGAGCTCCTGCGCTGTTCCCCTCTTCCCCGTAGTTTAAGCGTTAGTTTAATTAGAGTATCAATTAGCGAGGGGAATAAAATACCCACGATCCGCAGCAAAACAAAACGAATGAGCCCCAGAGGCACTGCCCCTGCGCCGGCTTTGGGGGGGCTTCTCCCCGGGGTGAGCCTGGCCTGCCGCCCGCTGCCCCCCCGCCCGCCATGGGAAGCCCCATCGGAAGATAAACTGGGAATTTTTTACCCTGGTCCAAATCCAACAATATTTCAAACATGTTTTTCCCTCCAGGCGCCACGGCTCGCTAACTTTAAATAAACCCGACCGCCTTGACCCCGCGGGAGCAAACTCGCCCTCCCCGGGAGCAACGGGGCTCTGCTGCGGCCTCGCGGCGGCCGAACCAGCGCAACCCACGCGGCACCGGCAAAACCCGGTGCTCCCCGGAGTCGGGGGGGGGAGTGGGACGTGGTCCCCAGGGTGCCCACGCCAGCCGCACCCCCGGCCGAGCTGCACCCCCTCCCCAGCGCCGCAGCCGGCAGCACCCAGGCACGCTGCCGCTTCTAGGCTGGGTTGTTTTTTTTTTGGGGGGGGGGAAGGTTTCAACCCAAATAGTTCATCTGAGAGTGAGGTTATGGAAAAAAAAAATGTAATTTTAACACTGAAAATATTCTTACCACTGTTCTGCCGCGAAACCCTCCTACCTCTGCCCCCGCTAAGAGCAGCGCTTTGGGGCTGCTGCGAGGATTTGCCTGTGTTTTGCTGCGGAGAGGGACGTTGCTCGGGCATCAGGGTGCTCCTATGGGTGATCCTAGGTATGGCACCCACCCTGCCCACGGGCCCGGCGCGGGGTCTGCAGGGGCACCCTTAGGTGCCCTGGGCAGGCAGGAGAGAAAGCGTTTGCCCCCGCTGGTTCCCAAAGCCCTGAGAAGATGCTCCTTTGGAGCACAAGTCTGATGGGGAGCGGCTGAGGGAACTGGGGGTGTTCAGCCTGGAGAAGAGGAGGCTGAGGGGAGACCTCATCGCGCTCTGCAACTGCCTGAAGGGAGGTGGGAGCGAGGGGGGGTCGGTCTCTTCTCCCAAGGAACAGCGATGGGACGAGCGGAAACGGCCTCAAGTTGTGCCAGGGGAGGTTTAGGTTGGACATGAGGAGAAATTTCTTTCCTGACAGAGCGGTCAGGCCTTGGCCCAGGCTGCCCAGGGCAGTGGTGGAGGCCCCATCCCTGGAGGGATTTAAACGACGTGGAGATGAGGCGCTTGGGGACCTGGTTTAGTGGCCATGGGGGGGTCGGGTTGACGGTTGGACGCGATGACCTTAGAGGTCTTTTCCACCCTTAGTGATTCTGTGATTCTCTCCAACCCCTGCAAAGGGCATGATCCTTCCTGACGTCTCCTTCACCCTTCGAGGGTGTTCCCAGACATCTGCTGCAGGCGGGGTGGGAACACGCTTTGCGGAGAGATGATGGCCAGCCTGGTTCAAGGCAAATGGAAGTCAAACACTCGGCCTTATTGCTGCGGCGGCGTGTAACCTCAAGCCTCGTGACTCCTCACCTTTGATGTGGCAACGTCACGTGTGGTCGAGCACCCGTAAATGCCCTTTGTGTGACTGCATCCTCCAACGTGGCCCACATTGCCGGGAGAGAAACATTGATCCCTCCCTTGTAAAAAATTATTTTTCTGCAATACCCATATAGTCAGACGCTATGAAAAAATGTGTGGGAGCAGATGGGAGGAACAGAAGGTGGGAGACAGAGAAGCTGGGCCGTGGCTGGGCGATGGGTCCGACAGGTCTGTTTCTGCAAGGCCACAGCACAGCGGATGCCAAACCGCGAGCTGCTACGGAGCGAGAGGGAGCGACGCGGGAGCGCGTCGGAGCGGGGACAGGGCGGGGGATCGTGCTGGGAAACATCTGTGCGCCGTGGCCAAAAAGGCAGAGAGATCCCCTAAGGTGAGCACCCCAAAGCAGGCCTGGAGTCACTGCCTCCAGCTGTGCGGGGTTCCAGCTGTGCATTGATCCAGCTGTGCATTGCTCCAGCTGTGCGGGATTCCAGCTGTACATCGCTCCAGCTGTGCGGGTATCCATCTGTGGGGGGTCCAGCTCCAGATGTGCTCAAGCACCAACTTTGTTCAGTCTCCAGCTGTGTGGGGTTCCAGCTGTGCATGGCTCCAGCTGTGCGGGTATCCATCTGTGGGGGGTCCAGCTCCAGATGTGCTCAAGCACCAGCTTTGCTCAGTCTCCAGCTGTGCAGGGCTCCAGCTGTGAACTGCTCCAGCTGTGCGAGCCCCCCCCCCCAAGCCGTGCACCCCTCCAGCCATACACAGCCCCAGCTGTGCACGGCCCTGGCTGTGTGGGACCACAGCTGGATACATCTCCAGCTGTTTGAGGCCCCGCCATGAACGGCTCCAGCTGCCTGGGTCTCCAGCTGTGCATGGCTGGACCCCGACTCTGCATACCCCTGCTGCCTGCGTCCCCGCTGTGCATGTCCCCGCTCCGCATGCGGACATCCCCGCGTGCGCATCACAGTGCTGCAGCCTCCCCTGGTCCGCTGCAGTGGTCCGGGGCCTCGGCAGATGGAGCTGTGCAGCTGCGCAGGCAGCCCTGCGCAGGCAGGATGGGAGCTGGGCAGCTGTGCAGGCAGCCCTGTGCAGGCAGGATGGGGCTGGGCAGCTGTGCAGGCAGCCCCGCGCAGGCAGGATGGAGCTGTGCAGCTGTGCAGGCAGGATGGGGCTGGGCAGCTGTGCAGGCAGCCCCGCGCAGGCAGGATGGGGCTGGCAGCTGTGCAGGCAGCCCCGCGCAGGCAGGATGGGGCTGGCAGCGGGCGCTGCAGCGGGCTGAGCCCCGTGGCATGGGGACTCGCGCTCCCTGGGGACGGCTCCCTGGCCCTGCCGTTGTCACAGACTGAAATCTGTCCGCAGCGTGGCCGTCACCCCCTCCTCGGGCCAGCCAGCCCCAAAACGCCGCATGGTGCACCCCAAACCACAGCGTGCTGCACCCCGACATGCGGCACGCTGCACCCCAAAGCACAGCGGGGTGCACCCCGAAGCATGGTGCGATGCCCGGCCAGAGCAGGGCCCACCCCAGGCAGGGAGGCGGGAGGGTGGCAAGGGCAAAGGAAGAAATAACCCAGAACTATTTCATGTAACCGAAATCCTCTGCTTGGCCCCATCCGAAGCTGCTTCAACAACCAGCAGCGGGGCCGGGGGGGACCCAGGGGAGCCGGGAACCCCGTGTGGGACCCACGGCGGGACCCACTGCCCGCAACGACCCCCTCCTGCAGGGAAACTTCTGCGATATATATTTTATTTTAATTGCAGCAATCCTCTCTCTGCGATGAGAAGCTCGCCATGGGGATGAGGATGTCCCCAGGCTGGTCCCGCTGTCCCCTGTGGGTCAGCCCTTCACAGCACCCCTGCAGCCCCCCAAAACGGTGCCAGACCACACCGTGTTTGGCCCCTGGTGCGTCGCCAGCACAAGCTGCACCCAGCTGAGCCCCTGCTCCCACCAGTAACCCCATATCACGAGCGGGTGTCCCTCAGGGACGGGAGCCCTCGGGCACAGGGAGACCTTGGGGATGGGGAGCCCTCGGGGACAAGCTCCTTGCGTCACCCCAGAAGGGACGTTTGGGAGAGCTAAAACACCTAAACGCATCTTAAATCGCGTCAGCTGGACCACGGCCTGCCCGGTCCTTCCCGGCCAGCCCGGGAGGGTCCCAGCGGGCGTCCCCGCTGCCGGACTGGGAGACCCACCTCCTCTTTGCACGGAGGTTACCGTGATCCCTCGGGCTCCGTTCCAGCACCGCAGACACGATAAAATCTGTGCTTTGTGCGCCAGCTCCTTCCTGTTTTTGACTACAAAACTGTCAGCGCTTCGGATTTTCGTTTCTTTTTTTTTTCATCTTTAGGTGAACTCTAAGCCGGCGGCACCTAAATCTCCTCGGCTAGCAAACTGCTGCCAGCACTTTGCAAATCCTTACGGTTGGATTACCAGCTGGGAAATGCTCCGTCCCGGCGGGCACAGAGCGGGACACGGCGCTGTGGGCCAGGCTGTGCTCAGGGCACGGGGCATCCCCCGCGCCAACCTGATGGACGTGAAGCAAACCTTGGCGGGGCCGAAACGCGAGCAGGAGCGTTCAGCTTCCAGGCAGCCGTTGCAATAAAAGCACATTTCTAAAAGCGTTTTTGCTACTTAAGCAAACCGGAGGCGATGGCGTGGCTTCAGCCATCCCGATGTTTGGTGTCTGGTGGTCCCAGCGTAGGGACCCGCATCCCTGTCCCCAGTCAGGCGCGCGGTGAGGGGCACGGGACACCCCCAAACGCCGGCCTGATGGCTTGGCACGAAGCTGCCGCTGCGTGTCGTTATTCAGACAAGAAATCCGCATTCCCGAAGCATTTCCTCGGAAGAATCCCAAGATTTCTTCAACACTTTTCACTGGTGGAGAACACTGCGAGCGGCTCGGGCTGCGGCAGGGACCAGCACCGGCTTACAGCCGCCGGCGCGCATCGCTGCAGCGGTCGGCAGGTGGGAACGCCCGCGCTCATCCCTAACTCCGACGGAGTTGGAAAGGGGGAAAAAAGAACATGGAAAACCAGCCCCACACCCAGGAGGGCAGGCACAGCGCCTGTGCGCCATGGGAAAAAGCAACAGAGCTGGTTTATTATCTTATTTCTTTGCATCATGGTTTCTATTAACAATGCTGACCTCCGGGTCAGAAGTTTCCTGGCAGCGGCGGGGGCTCCGCGGGACACTTGTCCCCGTGCCCCGGGCAGCCGGGAAGGGCCGGTTCTGCTGCCGGCACAGAGCGAACGGCGGCTCGTCCCCAGGATCGAGGACCGCGGGTGGGTTTACAGCTGGTGGAAATCCCCCCTGAAACCCCAGCCCTATGGCCTCAGCGGGAAACTATGTCCCGGAGGACGGCTGCCACTTGGCCACTGCTGAAGCAGGGGCTGTTGCTGACATCCATCATTAACGCTGGCAGCACGGAGGGGACAGCGTGTGCTCCCCCGCGTCCCGCGGCCCCGAGGCTGGAGGTCCCGAGCCCCGAGGCTGGGCTGGGGTCCTGCATCGGCCCCGCACACCCCCCCAGCCCCTCCTGGACCCAGCCCCGGTGAGCGTTGCAGAGCCCAGTTGCGTTCCCGGGTTGCACGCTGCAGTTGCACACCGCGGTCGCACAGCTGGTTGCACGCCCCGGTTGCAGACCTGGGAGCCACCCTCTCTCCGGAAAAGTTCACTTTCTGCACCCTGTTTTCTTGCAGGTTTTGTTTTTCGGCCTGTTTTCCCCCAATATCTGAGCCGCGGCGATTCCCAGCCCCTCTGGGCGCAGCCGGGACCTGCTGGGGGGTCTGCAGGGTGGGGGGACCACCGGGGAGGGGGAGCAGGCACCCATCAGCACCCCCCATGCGGCCGCTAACGAGCGAGGAGGAAGCACCGCATCGCCGCCTCCACGCGGACGTGCTTCCGATGCTGAAGGAAACCGTGCAAACCCCTCGGGGTGCTGGGGGCCGGCGGGAGTTTTGGACGTGAGGACGGTAGAGCAGAGCCAAGACGCGTTCCTCATCCCCCCGGGAAAGGAGGAAAACTGAGCCAGCAAGCCGTCCCGCACCTGAACTGGGATTTTTCCACCCCAAAATGGAAGGCAAACAGAAGGGATTCGGGTAGTTTTGCAACATAGCTGCCGTGGGAGCGTTTTCTCTGCCGCGCTGAGAAGGAGAAGTGAAAGGAGGCTGTTATTTCAGCGCCAGAGCAACACCACCGTATTTGCACGTCCTCACGCTGCAGCCGCTGCCTGGCAGAACTAGGTCATTGGAAGGGAAAGAAATAAAGCAAGCGAAGGCTGGCGGAGGGGAGGGGGCCAGGGCAGAGCACCCCGTGCCCGTGTTGCCCCTGCACCCAAGCACACCGCCTCCCCCCGAACACGTCCGCTGGCCCGGGGCTGGTGGTTCACCTCCAACTTCAGCTCTTCGCCGTCTGTCCTAGTTGGCCACTTTCTCCACCCAGAACTGCAAATGTTTTTCCAGCCCGTTTCCCATCTCTGCACGTCCCCGGGAGCCGCGGGCTCAGCGCCGGGCATGGCCGGACGCAGCCGCCACAGCCAAGGCGCGTGTAAATAATGCGTAAGGGTGAATTCACTGGAAAAAAGAAATTGGTGTCGGCACCCCCAAGACGTTTTCACCAATGGTTAAAACCCTGGCGAGGCGCTGGGAGAAACACGCCGGTGGGCGTTGCGGCCGGTGGGTGTCCCCGCTCGCAGGGTTAATGTCAGCTGCCGAGGCCGAAGCCCCCTCCCAGGCGGGCGGGGGGCCTTCGCGTGAAGGCGGGTTGGCAATCGCCGCTCCCGTGAAGCGCTGGGCGGGAAGGCAGGGGCGGGCTGGGGGATCTGCGCGTTCACGTGGCTTCACTTCGGAGCCAGCGAGCCTGGGGAAAGGCTGCGGAGACCCAGGCGGTGCTACAGCAGGGTCTCCTCCAGGCACACCCGCGGCGAGGGTGGCCCAGGGTCCCCGCTGTCCCCTTGCCCCCACACCGCCTGCCGGCAGGATGTTTTTTTTACTGGAAAGTCAGTTGTTTTGGGTCAGGCCGGGACATAAAAGCAGCCCGCGAGCCAGCCCCGGTGCCGCCCCGCGCCGGGCGAAGGCTGCGCTGCCGGCCGCGGCCATCGCCTTCCTGTCTGCACCGCCTTCCTGTCGCCGCTGCCACCGGCACCGGCCCCGCGCCGCCGCCGGCTGCCGCTCAGGAAGGCGAAGGTCTCGCAGGCGGCACGAGGGAGAGGGCGGCCGTGCCCTCTGGCCGCAGAAAAGCTTCTCTTCCCGTCCCTCAGACGAGGGCTCCGTCCGTCCGCTGGGTTTTGGCCAGGGGAGGGTTCGGTTTCGCTGCACCCCCAGCCGAGCACGGCGAGCGCAGCCGCCTTCCCCTGCGGTTGAGATACTGCCCACGCCGACCTGTTAAAAAAAGCAGCACAAAGAGCCGCAGGCAGGGTCATGCTTTCATTTATTCACTTCATATAAAAATCTCTTAAGAATGCATTTTGAACACAATATATAATACTATAACATACATTGTGTGAAACTTTTGGAAACAATAAAATAACCACCTGGAACAATGCAGTGTTCAACAGACATACAAACCCATTGATCATGCACAACTGTGCTATTTTCATTAACTAGTTAGTCACAAGTTGGACCAAAAGCTTGAAACATATTTTACAAACCGAGATTGACACCTCTCACGATGCCGGACAAGCTTTGTCAGAAGAAGTTTCACAGCACAATTATTACATCAGTTCACATTTTTGTCATAGAAATTCACATTGGGTTGTTCAGAAATTGGAACGTGACATTTAAAAGCCGGCCCGTTCGCGGGGGTTTCTTTTTTTTTTTTTTTTTCGGTTCCCCCCCTCTAGGTTTTCAGCACTTCCAACCGCTCGCCCGCTGCCCTGGGGCCCGGTCCCCCCACGGCTCACCGTGAAGACGAACCCCCCGTGGGCGGCTGCCACCCGAATGCCCTTCCTGGGTTGCGTCTGTCTCTTCAGCTATGTTCAGGTTCTTGTATTTTATGCAATACAAAAGGTTACAAGAAAAAAAGGCAACTCTTATTCCGAGTTTTCTACACAATTAACATCGCCGCCGACAGGCAATGCTAATTCATATAAATTAATAACTTACAAAACATTACAGTATATACATTACATAATAAATACACTGTTATAAACAGTAATGGAGGTGTTAGAGCTCAAGGCAGTGCAGGAGGACGGTGGACCTAAACCTAGGAAACGTGAACGATAGGCGAGAGAAACACAAATATCTGAGCGTGCAACTTCCACTGAGCCAAGGAGCTGCCGAGGGGGAACGCGTGTCACACGCTGCCTTATCACGCTTACTTATATATGTACTGCGCTGTGCCGTGGAAACAAACTACCCTCTATCCTGCGCACGACAAAAATAAAACCCCGTTGAGGAAAAAATACTGTTATTCCTAGCAAGCAAACAGAGATGGCATGAAGTGACTTTAAATGGGTCGCCCGGGGTATTAAGAAGATGATTAAAGGTGCAGGAATGCAAAACAGAGGGTTTCCCTTCTATTTAGTCTGTAAAAGTGATTAACTGCAATAAAGTGACAGGTATTGCCCATGAAAAAAGGAAGACTGCTTCTTGTAACAGGAAGAATCAAAAAAGTATCTGTCAATTTTGAAACACTTTGTGTCGCTTTTTATACTAAACTCCGTGTATTTAATTAATAGACTCTTGAAAAGACATGAAAGTGTTTACAAAGAAGGCACACAGGTCTGCAGACAGGTGGTCAGGTGGACAGGTTTTACATGGAGAGTTATTAATCAGTAGTTTCTATCAGTCTAACTGGTATAAATTCCAAAACTAACAGTATAAAATCTCTCAGTTGTGTGTCATTTACTCTTCAGTCACGACCCAAGCCAGCTCCAGGACAACACGATGTTCTTAGCTGACAAGGCTTAAACCACAATGTAAATCACCTGTTAATTTCCTGAGCAATCATTCACTACACGATCTTTAACCCTGACTCCAATCTCAAGTAGCTGGGAAGATCTTTCAGCCAATGTTAGACACAGGCCTCAGACCCAGGCTGCAGGCTAGTCCGTGAGACTGCTTGCATGCTCATTAAGTGTTTAAAATCCACTCACACGGGTACAGGACATTATGTGTCGACAGGAGACGTATCTTCTGTCACAATTTCTATGTTCGCCTCCCTCTGCGAATCCTCTTCCCCTGGGTCGGCCACGCAGAGTGTCTTTGTATTGCTGAAGTAGCCGATGCTCTCGCCGTCCTTCTCCGGCCCATCCGAATCCTCCTCCTCCAGCGTCAGTTCAAACTGGAACTTCTCCATCAGGCTCTGACAGTCCCTGCCCCGCTCCTCCAGCGGAGGAGATGGGCTCTGAGGTATCATGCTCTGGTACCAGTTCCTGTTGTCCTCCAGCGTGTCCAGGATGTCCTGGGCATCGGGCTGCACCAGGTCAGCCCACGTCTCCCAGAGCGGATGGACGATGTAGTCGATGAATCCCACCTGAGAAACACAGGAACATGCACGCTTAGGGGAAGGGAATGGCTAGGAGCAGACGGGTGTCCAAAAAGCTCAAATGCTGTTAATACATGATTTTTACAAGCAAAATACCTGCCTCAGAGCAAGCCCCCAGACCAGCACAGACTAACTGCAGACATAACCATCCGATACCCAAAGCTGCACCGATACCGTTGGACTAGGTTGACATCTTGTCCAAAATCAAACCTTGGATGAAAGTTTAACTAAAAGCAGGAGCCACCTAGAAGCTCAGCGATGGAGTTGCCAATCCCATCCCTGGCTGCGTGCGTGATTTTAAATATCCCCGTAGATGTCCCTTCCTGACTAGCGGCTCAACCCCTGCCCTGCAGAGGTTGGGGTAAAGCCGTGGCTCTGAAGACACCACATCCCACCAAGGGATGCCTCTTACCAGCTGTTACTGCCCAGGGACATTTTAGACGATCATTGCCCCTACCCTAAGCATTGAGAAAGTTTGCTGTCTCTCAGAGAGGATTCTCTGGTGACTGCGGACAAGGCTGGTGCATTTATGGCAACGCTGCCGTTACTCCGGGGTATGCACGTGGCTGGCAGCTGTGAAAACGCCAGTGCTCCCGGGGCGAACAGCCGTCCTAACGTCGAATGTCACTGCTTTTACAGACTGAAGTTTGACCTCGAGGTGTATTTTACTATGGTGTGTAGTTTGTACCTATTCTGAACTGTTCATCTTCAAACATTTCAGCATTTCTCCTCTACTCTACCAAAGCAGCCAGCCTGTTTCTCTGCGGAGCCGGCCCTGGTAGAGATTTCCTTTCCTTTCGTTTTGTTTTGGAAAGAGTGCAGAAAGCAAGTCAGCTCATCCCAAGAAATACTCCTCCCGCACGAAGGCGGACAGACCGCTGTTGCCCGACTCCCATGGAGTGACGTGCCAGCGGTGGAAACAGTGAGGGTTGCGGCCGAGTCTGTCAGTCCTTCCGCCGGTTGGCGCGTAAGCTCTGAGCTAAATCATTTTTCAATTGTCTGACTAAGAGGACGTACGTCCAGGATGGAGAAAACTGAATGGCCATAAAGAGGATTGAAATTCTTCCGTCTTGGCAGAATGTGTCACTTCTCTCCTCGCTCCGCTGGACAACATTTCTGTGCAGCAGGAAAATGGCTCTCAAAGGGGCCAGACTCAACGTGCAGATGTTTGCTTTGGAAATCACACATGCCTCCTTCAGACACAACAGGATGTCAATAGAACCATTAACATTCAATTGTAACATACTGTTGAGGCAGCTTAAACAAAAAGGTGATGAAAATTTCCTGCAGCGCATGTTCCGGAGCATTTTTCAAGTGAAAAAAATTTTTGTATGGTTAGCTGATGGCTTCACCACCACCCAAAATGCTCAAGGGCTATACAGCACCGATGGCTTGAGATCGGTCACTTCGTAACCAGGTCGTTGTTTCTTTAAACAAACATCCCAAATCACGAAGTAGCTGGCCAGATGGCTGAGCACTGATCTTAAATATTTTGATGTAAAGAGGTACCATCTAGAGCTTTGAAATACTTGCATACTATTTTCCCATCAATTCCTCGTTTTACTCCAGAACGGACATGCCACCTCCCTTTCTCCTTTGCCACTAGTTGGGATTTCACTGGTAGCCATTTCGTGCAATTCCTGTTCTTTTTACATAGCAAAAATGCCATTTTGAAACCTCTGTGAAGTGCATATGTGAAACAAAAAATTAATTGGAGCTCACATGCGGAGCACATGGGCATTTTCTGGCCAAGCCTGGCCGAAGGATTCATTTCTTGTTAGGTTAACAAATAAGACAGATTCTTCCAACAAAATCACCATGCGGTTGAGTGAATAATTTTGAAACCACTTGGCTTAGCCCTAGAGGACATTTGGAAATAATTATCATCAATTTTGTTACTTATTCAAGCTGAAAAACCTCGATGATGACTTGCTCGAGTCATTTAAAAACAACAACCAAGACACCATTGTATAAAGATTGGAATATGTTTAGGCAAACATAAATTACCGGCTTCATTACAGACTAACCGGGTGAAATTTTACAGCCTGTGCTACACAGGTCAGAACAAAATCTGACCCTTAAACTGTTTAATCTATGAATCAGAACTAGGGATGAGCCAGTTAATCTGAAAACCCAAGACATATCCAGCTCCTTTTAAGGTTTGTATTGACAGGAATAAATATTTCTTTGACTTCACCCGGCACACAGCAGCTCCATCAGATCTCTAACTTAACCGGCCAGATCATGCACGGCAAAGCCGTTCTGCACGAGGCTGAATAACAACTGAGATCCAGACTTTTCCAGTGTCCTGAAGTGGATCTCAGCTGGGAGAAGCTCCTAACCCTGCAGTTCAATGGGGCTGGCGTTGCTATAAATGTCTAACATGGGGTACGATGTCAGCAAGTTTAGGAGGTGCTAATTAAGGAGGCTGGAAGGCATGAAGGCAAAAGAGACCTGGCAGAAGGGGAGATCGGAATTGCATTTTTCAAGCCCGGGGAACAAAAGGAAACCAACTCACTCCGGAAACTGGGACGCAAACAGGGCAAGACGAACATGCATTTGGAAATGAGGAGACGCCAAGGGGTACATAAAGGAGTCTGAACAGCCTTGCCAGTCTATATGAGCTTCAGGCACAGCTGGATGTCAGGGTCAATCAGAACCAACCCTCTGAACTGTTGGCTGTTTGCCTAATTGTGCTAGAGAAAGTAGATGAATTTTGTCTCTGCTTTAAAAATACAAGCTTAGGCAGTACAGAAATGCAGCTCACGGCCAATTACCTGTGATTTTTCCACTGATGCTGTGTGTTTGTCGCACATTGGACTGATTTCCATTCCTCTTTCTCGCTCTTTGTCTCCCTGCTGGAAGAACTCCTCCATGATCCTATCCGTCCACTGCCGGTACAGCTCCAGAGACTTTGTGGGATTACTCAAGTCCGCACAATGTACCATATTTCGGAGAACCTGCAATTACATTAATCAGAAAACTCATAAAATCAAATGGAAAAAGACGACAGTTTCAAGCTGTATCTGCTTGCTTAATTCAGAACATTTAACCACAAGACTCTTTGATTATGCAACAGCCTATAAAAATATTAACATCGTAACATCTCCGTATATGAGCCTAGCTGCTACAGTCCGCTTCAGAAGTAAAACGTGCTGTATGTTTTTCAGACAACTCGATACTTACACAGGGTGCAGTTGTGGAAATATTCATTACATCATATAGGTTTGTTTTTGAATGCAGGTGCTTTCCACCATTCAAAATTTATTTCCATGCTTTCAGATGGTTAAATGCTCCTACTTTATTAAATGAGTAATATCCCTTCCACACACAGAAAAGAAGTGCCTGACTAACTGGCTGCAAGGATTTAGACAGCAACGGAGTGACCTGTTTTAACATCAGCAGTCTTAAATAAAAATGTAAGGAGAGTTTTCCCACGAGTCTGTTCTTAAGAAGTTGGCCACCAAAGTGGAGAGAAGATCAGGATGTATCTTGTCCTACTAACTACGTAACCCTGTTCCAGTACCGCTTTCTCATTTTTGTAAATCAAGGATTAGATTATATAGGGAATAGACTGTACATCACTAATTTCAGCTCAGTGTGAGAGTTGCTTTAGGTATGGAGTTACAAATTAAATTCTTGCAATCTTGCAATGCTATAGCAATCTTGCGATACTTTTTCAACAGGAGAAACACATGGGAAAAAGCAGCAAGGAAATTCAGGAGCCGTCAAAAACCCAGCCTTACAGAGTCATCTCAGAAGAAGTATGCAAGTTTGCAGTTCCATGCTCTAAGTGTTAAAAACATAATCCCCTTTACATAAAAGGTATGGGACCACCTTGTACCTCTTTCTGGTGCAGAACAGAAGAAAATGGTTACTGAAAATTTAGGTCAGTAGCTTCTACATATGGTCCATTTAAAAGCCACAGTAAACAGAGGAGCAGGGTTTCTTCAATCCTGAACAAAACACACAATACATTGAGGAAACTCGGCTGCCGAACCTGTATTCTGTCCGTGTAGTTGTCCAGAAGGAGGACTCCTGAACTGGTCACTTTCTTAGTTTCCACCATAGTCTTCAGATCAGCCAACAGACTCATATGCTTGGACATATCTGTCGCCAATACCTTTACAGAAGTGAAAACACAATCTCAGTACGGGCAACCATAGAAAGAAGCCAGTTTTTTGTTTAAGAAGAGGAGCAGGGTGTGCATAGTTCATACCATGTCGATCACCATCTTCCTGAGCGTCTGACGCTGTTTCTTGGTCAGGTTCTGGAAGATGTCACAGTGCTCCTCTTGAAGCAGTTTGAAACCCACAGCGAGGTGGTGGTTCTCCAAGACGGATTCGTCATTGTACATCAGGGCTAGTTCGGAATCTAGCAAAGCAACATAAATGTGTGACTCCAGCATGTGAAATGTATGATATCAAACAGCAAACGCTTGTCCTGGGTACTGAAATGTTTATCTGTATGCAATAAATTGGGAAAAGTTTTCTTTTTTTGCTTCATGTGTGCCAAGAGCGTGCGGTTTTCTAATCCGAGCACATATGTATATAATATAAACAGCCCTTTGCTTGGTTCTAATGAACAAAATAGTACTTGGTTGACTTAGTTACGGGCTTCAGAATCACTGACAACAGAAAGCATGAATCCTGCAAATGCACTTTCCAAAAAAGAACAATACCCGTATTTTGGAATCAAGATACACGCTTAGCCTGTTGCAGAACACAATATGAACCACAATATTTAGCTTTATCGTTGTCAATAGCAATACCATTATTTATCTTATATTAATGATAAAATTTGCACTCACGACTGGAAGAATTATTATGCGTTAGCAAGTAGTAATATTCACAAGATTCAAGGGCACTTTACAAATTGCCCTACAATAGCGTCCTTTGCTAGGAATTTCATTTTAATTACTGCTTTATTTCAAAACATCTAACTAGTTTACTGCACAATATTTTGAGAAAGCAATGCAGTCTGAAAGTCATAATTTGTGACCGCGCTGTAATGGAAAATGCATTTCCATTAGTTTCCAAGTTTGCAGATGAAATTATTACTGTATTTGAAACAAAACTTACTTGTATTAATAAGAAATTGATTGGAGACCCCGGGGTGATCCACATCATGAATTGCAGCTGCAAAAATTGCAGCAAGGATTTCTAAATCAGTGAAGACAGCCTAGGAAGGAAAAAATGAATTTGTCAGAAAAGTCCTTACGTTTTCTCTCTCAACGGTTTTGGGGGCTGATTTAGAGAAACAAACCTTAGTTTTCTGAGGACAAGACATTTACTCAGGAGAAAGGTCTACAAGCAGCATGTGCTCTTTAAGATGAAACACGAGATTCCAGGCAAAGCTGCTGCTGAAATTTCTTAATGGCGATTTCCCTGGCAGTAAACTGAGCTCTCAGAAGAGCAGGCAGCACGCCGCTTTTTACAAGTCTGAGTGGTATTGGTGATGGACTCAGCTTAAGGTTTTTCCCCTATGTTCACATAGGCAATGCGGTTCTTTTAAGCCGCCATCCCACCTTTAAACACGACGACTGCCCAACACGAAGGAAGCACTTAGCTCAAATTAGGTAACTCACATCCAGCGCAGGTGTAGAGAGCAGAACATGCGTGGACTGGGCAACATCAGCAGCATGGAGGCTGTTGTGGTAAGCTACGTCCGAATGGTAGTGGTCTTCTAGCGTCATCATGTACGTTACAAAAGTGTCTGATGAGATCTTGAACGTTTTTAGCAGATCTCGCTCCTGTATAATAAATGGTACAAGCATAAATCAAATAAGGACGTCACACTGTAGAAGGCCACAAAACAGAAAGCAATTAGAAATTAAAATAGTGTTGTAAAAGAACAGCAAATTTGATCAAAAAATCACGAACCTGAAATATAGCATACATAATGCAGGTGAGCGGCCTGTTGTGGGAATACCTTGCAACATTAAATATGTTGAGACCCCACTTATTCAGATCTTCCAGTTCCTTTTGAAAGGACAAAAAGAGAACGGTTACAATATTTTTCAAGACAATTCTGCATTTATCACTTGCACCATGTCTTTTGCATTGTCCAAAAGTTTAAAAAGATGCAGATTCAATCTTCATTATGGTAATTATGTAAGTGCATGAACACACATACTTAATAAAGCACACGAACACAGAGTAACTGTGAAGGGCTGATGCCAAAGCACTTGTATAAGGAGATGACACCTCTCTGTGTGGCAGGGGAATTATTTGTGATGTGCATTTCCAGGTAGCAAGAAATGCCCTGGCAGAGACAAAGGCCCCACAGCCAGTTTGCTGGACATAGCGTTGTTACACGTTCCTGTGTTTGATAATTGCTCTCTTCAGCCTTCATCACATTTTTAAATTATTTTAGGGATATTCTCAAGGAATTTATGAACATAGAATATGCTGTTAGGCCCTGGTACCATTAATTACAATTCGTAATTGTAATTTACAAATTAATTACATTTGTAATGGCCACATCACTTCAGGGATACCGATTCCAGTTTACAAGGAGGGGGCAGTCTATCCAGCCAGACCATCCCCGGCTTCCAGATAACACCGACTCTCACAGAACTGCAAGAATCTGCCGTACCTTGGCCAGATGGTCTTCCTTTTCTGTTTTCACACCAAATCGTGAAATGCTGGTGTTATTTAAGCTTGAACTATGCATTAATTTTTTCACTCCACTGATCTGTGTCATGAGCTGCTGTTTTTTCTTCTTCTCTCTGTCTTTCTGGGTGGGAGAAGGAATCTCCACGTCATTCTGCTTGTCTGTAACAAATAAAGATGAAATGAGTCAACATCGTTTGCAGTGCAAGCACCCACCACACCCCCCAAAATCAACCCTAAGCTTTGCTGATTAAATGGCTCTGCACACCAGTTCGAACCCATGTGTTTCTCTAATTTTGGGACCGAACTGAACCAAAATCAAAGCAAAACAGTCACATAACCTCTGTTTGCCCTCTGCAAGACTGAACCTTCCCACTGAGCCCTGCTGGGGCATCAAGCGCCAGGCTGCTTTCATCGTAGCCTTTTTCAAGCTGCATCGCTTGGGGACACAGCACATGTCCAGGAGCTAGCTCTCCATGCCTGAAGGGCACCAGATTCTGCTTATACTAGATCTCAATTAATTTTTATTATCTATGGAAAATAAAATATATATTAAAAAAACACATTTTCCTCAATAAAGTACATAAGCATTCACTTTATTGATACTTATCTCCATGGCCCCTGCTCTTAAAACACCAACCCAATAACAAATTGGTGTCACTGATTTATTAAAGGTTTGCCTTTTACAAATATGTATAGAATAACATACAACGCACAGGCCATATCTATTGTCATGCTCAGAGGTAGTAACAATATTAGTGCACATTAAGCACTAATAGGGGGCACAAACTTGGCTGTGGAGATGTGTTTGATAAATAAATCTATCCACATATGCTGCCTACTGCCTTTACAACTGATTTATTTGCTGCATTGAAATGGAGATACAGTGGCTCATCACTTTCATACTAACCATTTATTCATGAACTTTTACAAAAGGCTACTATAATCTCTTTGTACCTTTGCATCTCTGAGGACCTCTGGAGGGACTAGGCATCTAGGCATTAGTTACTTTTGCCTTGGCTTAATTAAAAATCTCTGAAATAGAACTACCAGTGTGTCTGCAATACTGCAATTAAGAAGGAAGCCATTATTCACAGCAACAGTCAAGCTGACATCAATGGGTGTTTCCCTTGTGTGTTTTTGCTGAACAACAGAAGGACTTTCCTCTATATAATCTCCTTAGCAATGACTAACACTAAGGCAGCGTAAAATGGACATTCTTGAACAGAAATCTCTAATTTGTTTAATCATTTGTCCCCACGGTGGTGGCGGCAGCAACAGCCCTCGCCCCTTAGGAAAGGGCATGAGCTGAAAGGCCATCGTGATCTTTCCGATTTACGTGATGTGGCCAATGATAAAACCAACGTTTTTCATCTTTGTCCTTCATATGGATCTAAAGCGGGCGTCCTTGCTCTCACTGACCACATGGTGACTGCAAGACTGGCCCCTCTGCAGAGGACATCACTTCTTGGTGCCTTCCTCAGCTCATTTAATAAAGTCAAGAGACTGAATGAAGCCACGTGATCTGGTTTATACATCTACAAGTTATCCCCATCTAAAAAATGCTGTTTGGAGATAAATGAATGTCTATCCACATATTTCTTTTTTTTGTTTGTTCAACTTCCTCAGTTGTAGACTCCTGTTATTTTATGTGTTCATTTAATTTTAAACCAAATTTTGGGGGGGGGGGAAGTAATTCATAAAAATGTAACAGCGTGACTTCCTTAAAAAGCTTTAAGATCCTTTTAAAAGCACTACTTGTTTCTTTTTAATATGAGCAATCAAGTTGCAATCTGGCCCAATCTGGAGAGCCTGCACCACTCGGCATTAACACGGCCGTAAGCGGTTCAGTGGCCTTCATACTGCCATAAAACAGCGAGGGCGTCACCATTACAGAACATGTGAGAAGCAGCAGAATAGGCTTGAACAAGACCATTGTCAAGAACTGCAAAGGGAAATGCAGTTACCTGACCCAGCCAGAGTACGGGGAATAATACAGCCCCATTAGTACCAGCAGTGGCTTCAGCTAATTAGCCCCCGCTGAGATGCAGACGGCACTAACTTGAGTGTATGTGTGGTTTATTAGTTTTGTATTAGTCCGCAGTATCAAGCCACATTGGGCATTTCTGCTGCAGCACATCCTGCTCCAGAGACATATGCCTACTGGCAAGAGCTGATAAACAACAAACTCCCTGAAAATGCCACGGTGGTCACGCTCCCCAGCGCGCTGTGTACGCTCCAGGCTCTCCAGCTGACGAAGTGGCCTGCTGGCTGGCAGCTAGGCAGCCTTGCTTCCATTCCCTGTATGAATTCATGTTCTGCATGTCACGATTAAGCTGAGTGATAAGACAAGGCCAGTGGATTCCCACAAAGCAGCTACAGACTTACATGGATTATTAATGATGTGATGTGTCCTAAATGCACGCAGTAGTTCCAGTTGCAACTGGCTATTGAAATCACTTTAAAATCCCTTAATGGAAATAATTGTTTGTCATACAGTGAATGCATTCTGGGCCATCTTAACCGCAGGGCAGGAGTCTGAGCTCTGGCATCCCACATCCACTCACCATTTGAAGCTGTTGGACTCAGAGAGATGCATATGGGGGTCCTATGCTAAGCTTCGTTTTATATGCAAATTGTCACAAATTCTAAGCTGCTTGAAAACACAGAGAATTCTATTTTTCATAACAAATATATTTTGTGAACACAGAAGATTAATTCATGTCAGTAGTCCTATGAGCTCCAACAAAACTAATCACATGCAAAATATTCTCTTTACTCTTTATTCTGACTTCTAGTGCAAAATGAGCAAATATACACAAAGTAATATATAAAATGTCTGGGCTGAACCCACTTGTCTGAACCCCGGTTTCTGACGGGTGAAGATGCAGCTGTAAGAGGCAGCAGTTGCAAAGATGAGAGTATGCAGTTGGGCTTGTGTGACTTTGTCCTTTCCGTAAGGTCAACACAAAAATCAAACATTGCATAACGCAGCTACCAATAACTTAATTCAATGTGAACAGACAAATCTTTTGATTTGGAGAAGGAATTCTTCTGTGGATAGACTTATTCAAACACTGTATTATTTACCTCCCCATATCCATTTTGAAAGTGAAAAATCAGAACATTTAAATAATGCTCTGCCCCAAAGGAAAACTGGGCACAAGCATTGACCAGTGGGTATTAGGCTGACATTAATGGTTATCTTTGAGTCACCCGAAATCTTGGGATGCGACACCTTACCCAGGAAAGTGTTGGAAATGTACTCGGACACCTGGTTGCCAGAGCGGCTCATCTCGGAGAGGTGTGTCAGCTCCCGGTTCAGCATCCTCTTGAACTGGGAGGGGAAGAGCACATACACAAAGATGGCATTTTTCTGACTGCTTTTCCAAATTAACACAGCTCTAACTGTATCATAAGCAAGTCCACAAACAAGATGTTAAAAGCAAAATTCTGGAGATATTTGGAACAGAGTCAGCGGCATATGGTTTCATTTAGATACTGTTCAGCATCATCATGACCAGATATTTCTTTTCAGTACACTAAACTACAAAATTAATTTCCTCCAAAGATGCATATTAGTTTTTACTGCAACAAATGGGAAGATAATGTTTCAGGTAATCTCTCTGAAAGATCAAATTCTTGTATTGGTTTTAAATTCCACCTCTTATAACCTTCTTTTGTTCTGAATTTTATAAATTTGCTCCATTTTGAATTATGCAAGTAAAAGACAATTGCATATGTTCAGAACAGAACAGAGGAGAAATATGCCGTAAATCTGAAGATCTGCCAGGATCATTGCAGTAAAATGTAGGATTCAAGCATTTGTTCACCCAGATATATCTGCTATGATCCTCCTAATTTTCTAATCACGCATTTTCCTTGCTGCATCATTTTATCCTGCAACAGTGAATTCCCAAAGGGGGAAAAAAATTTACATACATGTATGCCGCATGCACAGTACACACATATGTTCATCTCTCGCCATACAGTACACGTAAGTAACCATTTAAAAAGCATGCTTTCCTTACAGAGGTTTTATCCAAGCAATACAGCACAAAACCCGAGTGATTTATAATCTTTCAGGATTTAAACCCACCTTAATATAACCCCAAGATACAGATAACAAATAGTTTGCTTCAGGCATTTTGGAAAACTCCACGCCACCGTCCACAAATCCTCACAGAGAAATCGCCGGTCAGACAGGAGAGCTCCTTGGGCACACGGACACCCCCCTTCCTCAGTCAATAAAAAAAATCAGCGTTCATCAAAGCCAGAGATCTCCCAAAGCCCGGCAGTTGCTAATCCCAGACAAAGCCAACCTTGGCATAGCATCTTTGCAGAGGGCTGAACACGGATGTATTTGCTCGCAGGAGAGAATAATGAAATCAGGGATTGCACGAAGAAACGAGAACTAATCCAAACGCGTTCAGCTGGATGGCTGGAAGCACTTATGAATTATGAATCGTCCTGGTTGCTTAGTTGGCTGAAGGGGGTCCCCACTCCACATTAGCCTTGCTCAGCTGAACTATACGACAAAAAAACGATGCTGGGTTCTGAGGGGTTGCCAGCTTTAGTAACACAGCCATCTTTTTATAAGGAAGATTAAAATGGAGGAAGCTCTATGCATATTTAAATAAGTCAAAAGTAGGCAGTAGTCTCTTCTCCATTTCTGCTTTTTTTTTTAATCCTCTTCATTACAGAGACTGAGGATTTTCAAAGCAAGTATTCACATATGGGTTGTTAAAAGCATAATTTTTCACATTTTCAGCGTGATCATAATTTTTTTTCCCTTACATCGTAAAGGGCAAAATGTAGCAATGTAGCAAAATGTACCTTTACAAACTGGAAATATTTTTCAGGTAAAAGGTATAAACTAATAATAGCCTTAAATCTGTAATGTCAGCCTGCAATCACAATATAAGATTTTAATAAATTCCTTCTTACAAGAATATATTCACAATCCAAATTTCAATATTTAATCATTACTTAATTTTTATTTTAAACTGAAATGCAACCACTTTATTAGGAAGCTGTAGCTGTCCTTTTAGCATCAAACCAAAAGCAAAGCACATTGTACTGTGGATGCGATACAGATCACAGCAAGGAACCAGCGCTGATAGGCAGCACTCATACTGCTTTAGGACGTCCTTGGTGATCGCTGGCTGTAATACACTGCACGACAGCGGCCAGGATTCCTAAAATAAAAGTGCAATCTTTGGTCTAAAATTATTTCCTTTCTCCGACTGCCTTGATTAAACGTTATCAGCCTCGTTTGGCATGACGTCACGAGGGTTCCTCGCGCCCTGTGGGACACGCAGGGCAGCGGGGGCAGCCCCTGCTGCATCGCACCCCCGGCCTCCGCTGCAAGAGCTGACGGGCAGGGAGATGCAGAGCCTGCACGCAGCCCACGCAGAGCCTGCAGCTCCCTGCTCGCCCAGGCTGCCGCACCAGCACCGAGCACCACGAAAATCACGCCTCGCTGGCCAGGCACAGCTCCAGCTGCTGCTCAGCACCACCCAGATGGGACTTCCACTCAGCCCTTCGGCCATAAGAAGCATACAGAGCGAATGAAGTTGCGAACCCACCTTCTCCTCTCCTTAAATTCATGATTATCAGAGGTGGAAAGCTGATGCCGCCTCCCTTTTACCATGTGGTTATCCGTGCAGACTATCTGCTCGGCCTCTGCCACCACCATCTCTGCTGTCTTCTCTTACAGCAACCTGCCCTGCCCTGCCAGTGCGAATGTCACACAGCGAGGCTTCACTGTGTGGGTTACTCAGCTGGTTTGAATACTGTCTGATGGGATACGGGCAGGAGCGGGATGTGAAGGACGCCATCTCATGGGATATGGGCAGGAGTGGGTTGTGAAGGACGCCATCTCATGGGATACGGGCAGGAGCGGGATGTGAAGGACGCCATCTCATGGGATACGGGCAGGAGCGGGATGTGAAGGACGCTGGCTGCCCAGGAGGACATCCCACAGTGCTGGGTCATGGGCAAGGGCTTTGCCTCACAGGGTCTCCACTAAATTTCATGCCAACCAAGAGGGACAAAAGCCTTTTTGAAACTCGTAAGAGAAACCTTAGTGATGGAGAATGAGTGGCAGCAAAAATGAAAAGCAAGTAAGAAAGCCTGTGGGAGGAGAGGAGAGCTCTGACCCTATCATTCCTCACAGTGACGTATTTTTGCCGGTCACAAGCGCCAGCCGCCAACACGTGAGCACTCCCACAGACTTACAGCGAAGCACGTGCTGAAACATTTCTCTGGATCAAGGCCTTTATCTTTACAAGGAAAACACCATAATCAGATGATCACACAAACAACTCTTAAGCAACGTTGAATCAGTCGGGTTTTCTATACAATCGTGCCTTTCAGACAAATAATCGCAAGTGGTGGACAAACATTTGAAAAAAATGCCTCTACCTCACAACTGGCTTCTTAAAGTACAAAGGGTAGCTGCCGCCTTTTCACAGAGGCACAAAGCAATTAAATGGCCTCCACAAGGTCACCCAAGCCATGTGCAGCAGAAATGAGTACCAATAAAAGACCTTGGGATTCTCATATCTGATCTTTAACCAGAAATCTGTCCCCTTCATCTCCTCCACCAGCCTTAATCTTGCTCACTTTTCCAGACTTTTAATCAGCAACCTTTTATAAACGCAGACAGCGGTATTACAGCATTGCTGAAAGGACTATTGGTGCCAAACCCAGCCGAGACACCCACAGTGCTATGAGAATACCCACATGCTTTGCAAAGCTTATTGCAATTTACCACCTGAATGATGCTGGCACCTAAGCACGATTTACTTAATAACATGATACCCTTTTAAAAACAACACAGTTCAGCGCAGACCGAGGCATGCTGATGGTGCACTCGGTAATCACACTGTCTTCACTGCTCGTGGGGGGTATTTGGGATTTTTCCTGAGCTTTCCTTGATGTCAGGACGCTCTGGAGCGACGCTGCTTCCTTTGAACTGCTTTGCCATTTGCCTGCAGTGCCCGCGGGGAGAAAGCATGACTGATGTCATGTGCAAAGCTCTGTAACGATCCCTTCGTTAAATCGATTTGACAGCAAAGGGTAAAACAAACAGATTGCACGCTAGCGATGAGAAAATACCAACTGCTCTGCCATTAAGCAAACAGAAGAGTTGCTGCTTTAAAGAGCTCGTGCACGAGTGCAGCATGGCCCTCAGCTCGGCAATTACGATAATGCCTATCAGCAACATGTGGATGTGTGCTGTTATTTTCATAATTAATAATCATCTCGGTGCCTTTTACAAAGGAAATAAGCACCGATAACCTCGCTGTACAGATGGGAACTGAGGCACACGGAAGAATATACGTACGCACACACGAGGATATACATGGGAGGGGATGCCCACCCCGACTCGAGGGGGGTTTTCCCTTAAAAAGAAGCAAAATCAGGAAATGGGCTTGGGGCTCCCTTCCCTCTACCCCAAACTCCGATCACAGGACCATGCAATTAACACATTCAACTGATGAAAAGAGTGCAGATAACGTAAATAAGATGAACCCCCAGCTGAAATTTTTAATAACCAGATACACATGGTGGTACAGCTGACCTTCCCAGCAAGTCACAGAGGTCCAAAACCATCTGGAGGGTTGTGTGAGAACAAGCCATCGCATCGCGTGGAGTTTTCCTGTTTTGCATGCTCTGAAGTAACTGCAGAAGTCATCTGAACCAAATTAAGTGTCCCAGAAATTGAACCACTCTTTGATTACCAGCAGTGATCCTTTTTCATGCATTCTCTGGTAGAGGGAATCACAGTTTCTTTCCAGCTTCCCAGTTGTGCGTGCGTGCGGTAATTTCCTTGATTACTGTTGGGAAAGTTCACTCACGGTTCCCCTCTTGGCTGCCCACACCGCACCCTCGCTGCTCACGTTTTCTCTGCACCGGCAGTTGCATTATTTGCTTTTACTCCTTCAGCTGCAGCGTGGGGCCACTAATAGGCCCCAGCGCAAGGCTCGGCAAGGACACGACCACGGGGACCTCTGCGGGCACGCAGGAGGGCAGTGCCATCAGCACCGAGGGCATGGCAGCTCCTTCGACCGCTCGGCAGCTGGTCCTTCACCCCACCCTAACCAAACACGCTGCAGGTGAAGCTTGCTTTGCCTTCATTTTTGTGCAGAGGAAGAAAATTCGGCCTAATTTATGATAGGATTTGCCAGATTTAGAAGCCCAAGCACGCTAGGAGTGCGCTGGCTCCAGGGCCACCACGTGCGATACGGGGTGGAGTCCAGGACAGCATCCAGCCACACGTGGGAAATCTCCACGGTGCTTCGGCGTGGAAAATCCCACCTTCCTGGCTCTTTATGGGAGAAACAACTCTCTTCCCTTCCTAAGAAGGTCAGGGAGAGCCACGCAGCGGCACACGCAATTCTTGGCCTTTCCATCCCCACGACAGCTCCAGTGACAGTCCTGTTGTTATTCCTGCTCCTATTCCCCTTTGGAGTACGGCATCAGAGGTGTTCCTGGTGCTTTACAGGGAGAATAAAGACAGGAGGATGTATCTGCTGCTGATGTAAATCCTTTGAAGTCAATTTATACCAGCTGGGGTTCCCTGAGGCCAAGAGTCCTTATGCAAAGAGGCTGCTTAAAAAAGTTTTAGTCATTTGCAGGAGCTGAGGGCAATTTCAAGATAAAAGAGCGGCTTAAGATGCTGCGGGGTTCCAGCCCCGAGTACCTAGGGAGAGTGGGGTCCCACCCCGCACTTTGATGGAGGAATCTCGGTGCAGATCTGCAGTGTGTAAAAATGTTTATAAACTCTGTTCCCGGCGACCCACCCTTCTGACGCAAACACTACATCCCTCGCTCTTCCACCGCTCCTAGAAATCCTTAGACCAAAAGGATTTGTGGTACGAGGGTTACTTTTGCCTTTGATTTCCATGCAAAGGCAGCTGGGCTGAATCCTTCTCAGCTTAATTGCCCAGGTAAATCACTTCAGCTCCAGAGGCACAATTAAACTTTGGTGTAACTCCACTCATTTCAACAGCTCTTCTCCTGGGAATAATTGGACACCCAGCACCGGGAGCTGGGAAGAGCTGACACTCACCTGCCCGTGTGACAGAGCGGGAACGAGAGTCCAGCCGGAAATTATTTACACGCAGGAGGGAAATTACTCATGCATGTATACGGCAACCAGGTCAAACAGCAAATGCGTAATGCTTTTGTCTGGACCTCTGGTCGCTCGAAGGGAATGGATGTGACACTCATGCACTACTGCAGATTTTCAAAAAAACGAGATTAATCTCATCGCCTGTGTTTGAGAAGCTAGAAGCAATATTTGTAAGTACCAAGCTCTCCCTTCCTGACACAGATACCTTGTTCCTGTATTGCACAGAGACACCTAAGCCTTAGGCAGACAAAACTGCAGGAGTTAGGATTTTGCCCCGGGACAGCGGTCGGTACCAAACCTGGGCACCCCCTGCCCACTCCCAGGCAGGGAAGCGGAGCTCTGGCACACGAGCACCTTTTTACTCTCTGAAGGTAATTTTTCATTACTCTGTTTTTTCCCCAAACTACATTTGGAAAACCTGCTGACTCTGGAGTGCTGGAGCATTTCTTTTGTTGTTTCTTAAAAAGTTTGCAAGTCAAAAGAGTTAAAATTCTTTCATTTACAGAGGCAGTCATCTGATCTTTTATCTGTGCTTTCCTGATGTTATATCACTTACAGAAAGGACTGTGTCAAACACATTTGCAGCTGTCCTTGTTACTTCATAATTTCTATCGATTTTCCTTTTTAAGCACTCACATGAAGGATGATGGGAAGGTGCATTTGAATGTTTAAAGAAAAAAATTATCCCATTTCACACTAATCAGTACTAAAGGAGAAAGTCTGCAGGCACATTTCAGTGCCTGAAGAAAAGTGGCATGGTTGCAGTCAACTATCAGTCATTAAAAAAATCAAATGCTTTTGCAACTCTTTCTAGTTCTTGTTTCCTAAAACAATATAGTTTTTAATGCGCTAGAAACTATTTTTAATGAGATACAAAGTACTATTTGTTTTTTGGGTTTTTTTTGTTTTCCCTTCAGCTTATTTTTTAAACCAAAAAGTAAACACACGGTTATGAAATCTCCAATTTCACATCAAAGGAGAGTTGATTTATATATATGTTCAAAGGAAGACTTTAAAGGAGTAACATCATGACCAACTTGTTGGCCTTATGTTATTAGAATAATTTAAAAATCCACAATGTAAATGTTGATAAATAAATAGCATGTTGCCATAAATCAGCATGTGGCTGCTCATGAAAGCAATAACATATATCTGATGTAGACAGAATAATATTCAGATTTTACCTGTAAAGTTTAGCATTTCTGAAAGTAGCAGAACCTCCCTTGGGTGGGACATATTTACGCAACACAGGGCTTAAAAAGCGGTGAAGTGGAACCTGAAGCAGGAGTGTTATCACCGGTACATTTCCAGCTCATTTCCAGACAAATGAGACTTGAAATATGCAAATTGCATTAAAATGCCGGAAAGGAAAAACTCCCTATAGGATCCTGCCCAAGGAAAGCACTGTGAATTAGCCCTGCTTAGAAACGATACTAAATTTCCTTATTTAAAAGCAGGCTCGGGGCATGTTACTCACTTACTGGGAACCGGTAAGGCAGAAGAAAAACCCCCTCCACCCGATGCTGGGGAATTGGTAAGGTCATGGAGAAACCATCCCGTTTACTTTCCTGAAAATGAATGTGTCATGTGTTTATAAGGTGTGCCCGCCTGAGTTTTTGTTGGCACAGGGAGAAAATGCCTGCCATACCCTGCAGGGCCAAATCTGCTTACCACCTCCTCCGTCAGGCAGTCCTGCAGCATCTATTGCCGATAGATTCAAGTCTCGGTATGTCCAATACCATTGTGTTTGGTACCCAACAGCCCTTGGTTCAGATGTGCATTTGTTTGAATTGACATAAAATACCAGGACTGATAGAGTTTAAGATTTCACGCTGCGTGGTGTGACAAAGCACATATTGTGCGTCTTCTCGGGCGGAAAAACCGCGGCGGCAGGGTACGGCCCAGTCTGCAGCTTGAGCTGAAGCTTCGGGTTCCTTTGGAAGAGGCTCAGGTTGGTTTCTGCTTCGTCCAGAATGCTCTTCCCATACTTAGGTCTCTTCCAGCCAATTAATACACGCATCTCTATCTGGAGTCTACGTGTCAGTTTATTATATTTTGTATTAATTTCCTCACCAGTAAGCAGCAAACAAATGCCTGGCACCAAAACCCCTCACCTGTTAAAACTGCACACCGCAAGAGCTCTCCTCAGACAGAAGCTCGGCAGCAGCCCCCCAGGAACTGCGCTCTGCCCGTCACTGAAAGGTGCATTTCATAACGTAAAACAAATTGCACT
This sequence comes from Pelecanoides urinatrix, assembly GCA_013400755.1. Classification (NCBI taxonomy): domain Eukaryota; kingdom Metazoa; phylum Chordata; class Aves; order Procellariiformes; family Procellariidae; genus Pelecanoides; species Pelecanoides urinatrix. The sequence goes on along the minus strand of VZTQ01003063.1, from coordinate 66,299 downwards.
GTAAGGAGAAAGGACGACACAAACGGCAAGCTACAGGCAAGGGGTAACTCTAGCATCACCTTTCCCAGGGCAGCTGTGTGCAGCACGGTCAGCATTCATACCAGTTTTTCATCCCTGCGCTGCTTTTATTCTTCACTCGAAGAGGCGAGTCAATCAAACCAGAAACAAGCAAAAACACTGGTTCTGCAAAATCATTTTTATAGAGTTTTACCAGGTGGAAAAATGTTTGTCGTGTTAACTGCAAAAGGAAAACCAGGAAGACAATGATGAGTACCAGCCCGAGCTGAAGGCTAGGAAGCAACAGCAAAATTAAAACCTACAGCAGCTTGTTTGTTGACATAAAGTTGATTAAAGAAAGACCTGATGCAGCTGACAACATCTGTGGCCTTGAGAGCAGATAATGCTCCAGAAGGCTGCAGATCTCAGACCAAAATCTTCTGTCAGTCACACCCATGCAAACCACACTGCTGAAGCCTTGGCTGCCAAAGGAAGCCAAACGACTACGTAAAGAGAGCCCACAAACCAGAGAGCCTCCCCAGCCACTCGCCCCTGCCAGGGCAGGCAGGGAGCAAGCAGACACATCCCTGCTCCTGCGGGGTTTGGGAGTGAACCGTAAGGAGATGCTGGACATTCGGATTAAACATGCCTGGATTATATTCTCAATCTTCAGGAAAAAAAAAAACAAAAAAATGAGAGGGAAGAGTATTTGTCATTTAACAAGAGAGCAATGCAATTAAACATGGGATTTTATTAATCGTATGAAGCAGCAATTTAAATTTAATTTAAATTTGAGTCAGGCTACGCAGTCATCATTTAGGCAAATCCAGCTGGGATTTTACCTGAGTAGGAGAACAGGCTTTGGAAAATTCAAATAACTTTGTGCCCCGAGATGACTGTTCCAAAGACGCCCATAATGAGAAAAACTCTGGCAACTTTTAATCGACAGAACTCTGTTTGCTTCAGAAAACACAGGATAAAAAGTCCTGTAGAAGAAGTCAGTGTAGCTCTACAGCACAGTATCCCCCTCTCAAAAAAACGTGGCAGTTGGTCCTGCCAAAATGAAAATAAGCCTAATGCAAGCACCAAAACCATACAGAATACACTAATTAATGTAAATATATTTAAATGAAAAATCCTTCGCACATAGAGATAGGCAAATGATTTGCAGAATAATTTTTATGCAGCATTTGCCCAGCTGTGCTAAACCAGCAGCAAGGTGAGGCACTTCTAATTTATTTGCTTTAAACACAGAGCAAAGGCTTTAATCAGAGGAATCTCTCCCTCTAAGAGGTCTGACGGATGAGCCTTCAAACCAATACATCTCCACAACATGTTCTGGCTTTGATAACACAACATCTTTCAATTAAGTTTCATTTAATGCAAATATTTTGATCACCAGCTGCCCCACTGAAAGCAGTTGGTCTGCAACTGAGTAAAAAACAAGGAGTTCAGAGTCAGGCTGTGGAAACTGGCCTGGTCCACAAAATCAGGGTCAGAATTAGGACTGCTCCAAGGATTAAAACCCACTTGGAAATCTTTTACAGCTCACCCTCATCCTAAGTGATGCTTCTCCTCTGAGATTTCATGCGTCTCCAGTATCCTCACTTCACTTCCAGAGAGGTCACTGCTCTGAACAGTTAGTCACTCTCTAGTCCTGCCCTCAAATCATGATTCACTTTGAACCTGCCTTTGAGCTATTATTTATTTAAGCCCCACCCTAATGTGTTATAACGTAAAAGTCTGAGAATGCAGAACTTTAAAACCCATCACATCCTAGTACAGGCAGAAATGTTTAAAGGACATGCTAGAAGGTCCTGGGCACCGTCGTGTCCCAGAGGATGGCAGCTCCCCAAAAAGGCTCCTGGGAAGTGGATTTGAACCAAAATTCAACCCCCGAACTCTTCACCTCCGCTGTGGCTATCTAGACGTGCAGCACGTATGGTGTGTGGCTGTGGGATCTCCCTCCTATGGGCTTTTCCCACCCGTTTACCGCAACAGTCCCAGAAGATGAGAAAGCATCTGCCACTCAAAGTCACTTTGCTCTAGGACGGTATCTTGAACGGTGGCACTGGCTCCTAATACTGTACCGACACTTCTCACAGACAATGGTGCAGGTTTCCAGTATTTGACTTTTAAAATATTTGAATCAGTTTAACTAAGATATCTGGAAACTGACAGCCCAGAGGGCTCGCAAGACCAAAATATCAGGTGGTTAAATAAGCCCATGTATGGCCCCACTATTCCACCTCACTCTTAAGACACATTTGATATAATCAGAATGATTTATTTTAGAGGCCAAAGAGCAAGGGAGGAGGAATAGGATGGATATGGAGACAGCGACCCTAAAAGTCCATTTATGATAGTGATGAGAACTGATACACAGCAGTTGACTCGGACCCAGCTCCCCAAGCCTTGAACGTCCATGAGGAGCTCTGAGGGGTTTCACGGTCTGGGCAGAGCCACCGTCCAGAGCTGGTTCCTCCTCACCCAGTAGGCTTCACTTGAACCTCATGTTCACCACTCCCAAGTGTCTCTGTTAAAAAACCTGGCTCCCACTTCACGCATAGCTTTGTCTTAAGAAATACAGTGCCCTGTCCTCTAGAGCAAGGACATCCTCAACACAAATGAAAAGCCATCAGCTAAAACAAAGATGGAGTGAATATTCCCAACCTCAGGTATAAACAGCTCCTACCGCAGTGTTGATCAAGCGCAATGATCGTGTTCTGCTCTGCAGACGGCAGCTGTACATCTAAGAAACAGTTAACCGCTGCGGAGCACGCAACCTGCGTTAGGACTCGCTCTGCAGGGACCAGCTCTGCAGGGACCAGCTCTGCAGGGACCTCCGCCGAGCAGTGCCAGGGGCTGCTGCGACCGGCCTGCCGCGCTCCGGAGATCTCTCCCAGGCGTTCGGGTCACGGATCCCTGTTTCCGTAATGCTGAGTCCCCGGGCAAGGGGAATACCGGTGCGCGGCTGGGGAACCGCGTGCGGAGCTCAGTGATTCATCCCGGCTTGTAAAAACAGGAGACGTGGAAGTCTCTTTGTTTCGCTGGCTGATGCACAAGCGAACAAGCCTCTCTTTGTGCAGCGCTCGGTTATTTTAAAGCATATTAAACAAAGGAAGTTACAGCAAAAGCAAGCGAAAGACTAAACAGCTCGGCACCACTTAAGGGAAACATCACGTACGAAGAGGACAAGATTTGGGGCTGACGGACTGGCAGAAGACAGGCGAGCGAGCGTGGAGGCTGTGCAGCCCAGCACATACACTGCTGGCACTTGGCCCCGCGCTGCGCTCGACCTCCACCACAGACCTCAGGAGTTTACATTAGTGTCCAGATGTTTATTTAGCTACTGCCTCCTGAAAGCTAGGTGCGGCCTTGCTCCTCTTTTCTGACCAAAATGCCCTTTGAAATACAAGCAAAATGAAATCAGTTATGTTTATCTTAGTGGCTTCTGGCTCACAAGCGGCCAAGATAGGAGTGCGGAGCCCCGCTGTGCTACTGCCCCAAGCTGCCGGCTGAAAATGGCCCTGGGTGGCAAGATTTGAGTCACGTTATTCAGCACTTGGTAGTAACAGAGATGACTTTAAGAGTTGAAATAAGAGAGTTTAAGGATTTACTCTGCAGTGTTTGCAGCTGCATGGGCACTGTTGGCAGGGAAGGGTCCCCCAGGGGACAGTCTGGGGACAGAAATGGGTTTCGAAAGTTGCAAGAGCACAAGGCAGGCACCCTGACTACAACTCCTCTGTCTACTCAAAATTAGAATATCCCCACAGACCACAAATTATTTTATCTGTCCATTTATTTACTCGCTGGACTGCAAAAAGCTCTAAATAAGACTGGTCTAATTTAGGGAGATGGAAAGGTTAGGTCTATTCGGATATATCCATTTTACGCAGGATCTGGGCTGAATCCTGCACAGACAGGCAGGTAGCTCTTCAGAAATAATACATTTTCTCCATCCCTCATTTCTACGATATTAATGGCCCCACAAAAACTTGGATCTGGCAAGACCAGCATTTCAGCTAGGAAAAATACTTGCTTCTTTTTATGATTCGGGGGATGCACTGAGCATGTCCTCCCCCAGATCCCAAACGCTATATTAAGTAATAGAGCTGAGAGGGTCCTACGCTTCCGTCTGCAGGACAAGCGAGGCTGCGGACAGCTGCCTCATGCCAAACGCAACATTACAGGGTGGCCACCAAGAGAGAAAATACCCCCTCTTTATCAGCAGGCCCATGACTCACAAATCCTTCTGAGACACAGCAGTTGCCTGACAGGGTGATAAATGCAGGAAAAAAAGAGTATATATATTACAATAATGTAAATATGCGTGGTTTGCTTCTGCAGGCAGCACTGAGTGCCTACAGAGCTTCACAGGTAATTTTGTTTCATTGCAAAGCTACGGTGCCATACTCTGCTCACAGCAAAAGATTAGTGTAATGTTAGGAAAATTAATCCCCTTCATGTCGGTTGCATTCCCTGCAACCAGGTAGTTTTCCAGGTTGTTTTTCTCTAATTTAGAAAGATAAGGGCACCAGTGCATGGTCAGTTGTTCTTTAGCAGAAGCTTGCAGCTGGAGCAGCAAGGGACTCAGGCTGGTTTGTGGATCAGGCACCGCTCTGGTAACGCGTCAGGACTCACGGACGCCGACGACAGCACACCCGGAGAACAGAGTTCCCCTCTTTGCCAGTTTTATGTCTGATCCCCGCTCGCAGGACTGTAGGGTCCCACTGTGCAAGCGGCCGTGCTCCCTTGGCTCACAGTGATGTCAGTGTAATCAGGCTCGTTAGCTCACAGTAAGATTAGCTGCTCATTTCCTCACTTCTCCTGTAATTAACTCACATCTTAAAAAAGTATACGCACATGTTTTAACTGATGTTTTCCGAAAACCATCAGCTTAGAGCCAGGATGCCGTCCTGCATGGCGTTTCCCCCCAGCGATTCCTTTTCGGTGCAGGACTTCTGAGAATCACCCTGTGAACACGTATGCCGAGATCCTCCCTCTCTGCCTGCTGTTGTTGCAACTCTGGATTTTCTAAACTACGTCTGTCAGGAAGGAGACAGGAAATTCGAGTCACACTTGCAACAGCTGTGCCATGCCTACTATCAGTCTCAAATGACGTAGTTTGGCTTGGGTGGCGCGGGGCCAGGAACTCGGCGAGAGCGGAGGTCAGGAAGATAGGTCACTGTTTATACTGCTCTTGCACTTGGGAGCATGCTGAGTCTATTTGCTTTCTTCCTATCTATACTGTTTCTCTTTCCGTTTTTCTTTAATAATGTGGAGCCCAAGCATCCTGTTTTCAAAACATCTGACTGTTTTGCTATTTACCGGTGACAAATTTAAATGCCTTTGACCGAAGCAGGCAGTTGAGTGGGATACTTGGCAAAGGGAAAAACCTGACCAATTAAGGACCGTTGCAGCCTCCTCCTGAAGATGCCCGTTTCCAACCCAACGGCTTCTCGCACTGCAAGATCACTCTGCAGAGCATACGTCTGCCACCAAAACCCGAAAACCACAAACCCCCAGACTAACTTGTGTCAATATTTACCGCTGATGAGGAAAGGAAAGCGAGGTGTGAGGCCATTTTATGCTTTTCTTTCACAGATGAAAACGATTCTGGAAGTTGACCAAAAAGTGCAGACATTTCAGAAACTGGTTATGAAAGAGCAAAGTTTTGGGAACCTTTTGCTCGACTCAGCTGTAAGCCGTTTGCACACAGAGGGATGACAACTTTTAATTACTACACTAAGCAATTTAGTTAGTCTTTCACCTTCATGAGTCCAGATTTGGCACTCAGTGAAAACAATATATCTCAAAAGGAAAGGCATCAGCGTCCACATTGGACGTGCAGTCTTCTCTGCAGCCTAAACCTTTCTAAACTTTCACCCTGGCTTCCCTCAACACCATCTCAAAAAAAATATTCCTTTCTTGAAAGCTCGGTCTATAAAACTTTTATTGCTTCCTTTGCCCCTGCACGTCGTGGTAATCACTAACAGAGGAGGAAGCTGAAATAACACAGGATTTCTTTGCTCGACTTTTTCCATCAAATCAGTTTATGATTCAACATTTCTGATTTCATTAATTTCCAATTAGGAAAAAAAAAATAATAACATCGGGTTCGTGCGGGACAACTCAGAACTGGGCTTAACCGTGGCAACGGCTCGAAGGCATGGATGCAGCAGGCACAGCCCTCGTCCCAACGACCGAGCAAGCTCAGGTCGGGACTGCACGACCTGCTCCATCGGACAACGCACGGCTGCAAACGCTGCGTGAAAGCCTGGGTGCAGAGACTTGCGCTTGAAAAAACAAGGCACGGGGATGGGGAGCAGCCAGCCTGTCCCGGAGGTGTGAAGGCTCCGCTGGCAGCCAAGCGCTGCCCCGGGCAGCGGCTGGGATCAGAGCGGGGAGGCGGCTCCGGCCCCGGGGGAGGGAGCGCCTCCCATCCGGCTGCAGCCACCCCGGCGAGGTAAGGTCTGACTCGGGGAGATGCTGAAATTCGGCTGATGCTTCGGCTCGGCAGGGACGGAGCTGGGGAGCCCGGCTCCAGCACGGGGAAGCAGGAACACTAACTCCCAAAAGTTGCACAAAGGCGTTCAGACCTCGCATTTCGCTTTCTTTCCTCTCCGCTGCTTCTCAGTGTACTGCCGGGACTCTCCGCTCTTCCTCCTGCTTCTGTGACTTTTAGCACAGCGTACTTTTCTTACTTTATTTTAGCACCTTNGCCCCCCGCCCCGCAGCCCCCCGCCGCTCGGCTCACCTTGTTGGATGCCATCTCGCTGACGGAGCGGTAGGTCTGGATGGTCTCCAGCTGATCCAGGCACCAGTCAAGCTCCTCCAGCGTCTCCATGGCCAACTTCTGGTAGGGCTCCTCTGCGAAGAGGCAGACGGACATGTAGTCGGGTTGGCGCTGCGGCAGCCTCTCCATGGCGGGGCCGCCCGAGCCGCCGCCAGCGCCGCCGGAGGTGCCGCACCGCTCCCTCATCATGCGCCCGCCGCTGCGCTCCCCTCGCCGCCGGCGAGCAAATCCCCGCCCGCCGCTGGCACCCGGCACGGCCCCGGCCCCGGCCGCGCGCCCCGAACCACGCCAGACCGAACTGCGCCAGCCCGAACCGCTCCAGCCCCGCCCCCCCACACCTCGTTTTTATACTGGNAGCACAGGCTGCACACAGACACATTACTCATTCATTCCGAATGTTTGATTTTTGTCCTCTTTCCTGAGGACTGTAGAGAAATTTGGTGTTGTATTTAAGTCCCATAACCCACCTCAGTGATGAGATATCTCAGTGACAGGATCCCCACTGTCCTACACTTCACTGTCCCCACCAGCTCTGCTCCCCAGCCCCAACAGCCCTGCTCCCCAATAGCCCTGCTCCCCAGTCCCACCAGCTCTGCTCCCCAGCCCCAACAGCCCTGCTTCCCAACCCCAACAGCCTTGCTCCCCAGCCTACCTGATCCTGCTCCCCAACCCCACCTGGTTCTGCTCCCCAGACCCACCAGCCCTGCTCCCCACCAGCCCTGCTCCCTAATCCTGCCTGGTCCTGCTCCCTGTCAACTCCTGCTCCCCAGCCCCACCTGGTCCTGCTCCTTAACCCCACCAACTCCTGCTCCTTGCCAGCCCCTGCTCCCCAACTCCACCAGCCCTGCTCCCNAAAAAAAAAAAAAAAAGGTCCCGGGAGGCGGGCGAGCAGCTCCTCTCGACGCTCATTCCCTATGCACAATCTTTGACTTCGCACCCTCATCATGTGCTGGCAAGCGGTGCCGAGCCAGCCCACCACATTAAAAACAAAATTAAACGCTTACCGAAAGACAAAACAGCAATAAAATAACGTACCACAATGTTTAGAGTTTGCCATTATTACGGACAGACAACAATGAAGATAATTGACTTTTGAAGTGATAATTTGTTAAATGCGGGCGTTTTCACAGTGTTTCTGGTAATATCGGTTCCGAAGGGACCGGCGCTAATTGAAACCTCTTTTACTTCTCAGAAATGAGCCCGGCGGTAAGGATCGCTCTCCCCGCGCCGTCCCGCCCTGCCACCGCCAGTTTTTTCTGGCCGTGCCTCTGCGGGGGAAACCCGCACCTCCTTCCCCGGGAGTAACCTGGGAGTTGCTCTCCTGTACAGACGCGCAGACGGGCCGGGCATCACGCAGACGTGCCCCGCTNCCAACACCACCAGCTCTGCTCCCCGACCCGGCCATCCCTGCTCCCCGTCAGCCCTGGCTCCCCAATCCTGCCGGCCCTTGCCCCCCACCAGCCTGGACCGTCAACTCCGCCAGCCCCGCATCCTGCTGGTCCTGGTCCCCAGTGCCACCTGGTGCGCTCCCCAGCAGGCCCTGCACCCCAGCCCTGCCAGCCCTACTCCCTGACCCTGCCAGCCCCTGCTCCGTGCTCCCACCAAGCTCTGCTCTTGACCCTGCCAGCAGGACAACGTGCTCCTGAGCGGCTCTCGGCGGAAAAGTTAAGGTTTACATAAGCGGATACAATGAATCATAAAATCTCCCCATGAATGTAACTGCTTCTCATGATACCAGTGACATATGCTTACCCCATAAATCTGTCAAAGTTAATGGATTCAGCATTTCTAATGGCACTGGCTGAGCAGGTAACAGTGACATCAGAGGTCAGGATTGCTCTGATATACACTCAGCAAAGTATCTGCCGTATAGCACATACGCTGTATGGACATATGCCCCATACATGTGTATTCCGCTGCCCTCCCTCCCCAACGCCGGCTGGGACTGCGCGGGGTGCGCTCCCCGCAGGGCTGCCACTCTCTGTGGCCCCCCGTGTCCTCGGGGCAAGGTATCTGCCTTCCGAAGGGCAGATCCTCTTCATCATCCACCACATCCATAAAGCAACAAACTTCATTAATAAGTATTGTACAGAGACCGCCCGGCCAATGTTTGAAGTTACACGGCAGAAAATAAATGCTGCCAAAGAGTAATTCAGCAGGGACTCGCAGGGAGCACATGGCACAGACCTGTTTCAAAGATTCAGTAAATCGGAATCTTTGTGGCATTGAAAGTTAATGTTTTTTCTGTGCTGAGCTCCAAACACGGCAAGTAATCTCGTTCTTGCATACTTCTGTGATACATACATCAAAAAGCAGGTGGAAATAGCCAAAACACACAGAATTTGGGCGTATTTTCCTTTCTAACATGCATATTCTCTATCAACTACTTTATCATGTAAATTAGCTGACCTGGAAGGGCTCAAATTCCTTGTAATAGAAAATGTTTGCATTGATAAAACTCACACAGGCTAAATCAAGATTTTAGGAATAGGAAAAAAATCATCTCCTCAGACAAACTAAAGAGGAGCTGACCATATGTTTAAATAATGAACCATACTGTGTTATTGTAATGTGTTCTCCTGCTCTAAGACTTCTCATTAAGCAGGACCATGGCATGCAACCGTGGCGCGAGCGATGTGTGCATTCCTGTACAGAAGGAGTAGGAGAAGGAATAGGCTCGCTCTGGCACTTAGACCCTAATTTAAGCCATTTGGGGATTTCCAGCCTTGGCCGGGGTCAGGGTTGCGGGACCTGCTGCCCCCATCACTTCACTTCAAGTCTTCACCTCCAGAAGAACCATCAGGGCAATGCAGGGCCAAGAACAGAAATCTACGTATTTTCCCCAAAGCTGAGGAAGGATCCAGGCTACTCCCTTACTTTGTAATCTGAGTTTTGTGTAATAAAAGGGGGGAAAAACCCCAAAACCATCAAGGAAAGTTATTAGATATTACGGAGAACAATGTGAGTTATGAAAAAAAGGAAACTTCAAGGGCTTAGGTATAGAGTGAATGGGTTTGGTAGCAGGCTACTGCCAGCTCTACATTTTTTAAATTTTTATTTTCAGTTTTTAGAAGATGAGATAAAAATAGAATGAATGTTTTATACATTCTAAATGTTTTTTAGAATTTTTAGCACAGTAGATTTGGACAGTTGTGCAAAATGACCCTTCCTCCCCACTGGCGTTTTGCAGCGTGTGAGCTGCCTTTCCGCTTCGTTTCAGTGAGGCTTCCTGAGGGAAGCTTGTGAACAGTGGGGATCCCCTCAGGGTGAAGCGTGGTTTACCCATGTGAAAGTATGAGTATTACCACTTACTTAGGCCTTTTCAAGAAAAAAATTTAGAGGACAATAGATTAACGATTTAAATGCAGATGTTTTGAAAACTGCCACTTAAAAAATCTCTAGTCATTTCAATGGCAAAGATACACTAAAGTGATAGTAAACAGTTCTGGCTAAGTATCATTTTAAGGAAAAAAAAAAAGGTGAGATCTGCTACTGTTCAAAAGCTGTTTAGTGCCCAGTCTGGAAGAAGTGTGTTACCATATAAAAGCACTGTTAACGTTTCTTTCAGAACTTGCTTTTTCTGACACTACCCTTGCCCATTTCCCCTGGCCTGCCCACAGCTCCATCTGGCTCTTCGGACCCAGGGAAAGACACATCGCCTGCATCCTCGGGCAGCTCTTCTTAAATTCTTCAGTGTCTTTTGGTTTTAACTAAGCTAAATATTTTTTCACTCATTTTCTTAAGGAAATGAGTCTTGTGAAATGACGCTCTGATGGTGTGCCTCCCTCCAGGTGTCTGCATGTCTTTCAGCTTCTCCACCCTCCCTGCCCTCCCTCCTCAGTCATTTCAGAACCTGCTGGTGAGTTTTAGCTCCATTTGCTCGGCCACTAAGTACGTCAAAAATACCACATTTGTACGAGTTTCAAGAAATCAGACAGTCAAGTAGAAGAAGAGACACTATCATCCTCGACAGAAGGAAGACAGCCCGAGCTCAACCCTTCTTGGAAACTCGGTAACTGTCTCCTAAGCCATTTTCTAAGTGACCCAGTCTGAGACCAATCAATCTGGAAACCCCAGTTTGTATCAAACCAGCCCTCCTTGAGTACGTGCAACTCTGCTAACTCTGCTTGTTAACTTCTTGTGACTATTTACAAATAAATTGTGAAAGCACTGGCTACGATTCCACAGATAAGGCTAAGTTTGCACCAGGTGTTTTTGAAAAACAGCATGTAAAATTAAAATACATACTCCAAGTCCCTAATGAAATGTTGTAAGATACACAGCTATCCAAAAATAAGTCAGATTTAAAGCCAATTAGAAGTTGCTCTTCTACGAATATAATAACTTTCTGTGGGAATGATCTTAGAAGGGAATAACATAGTTTTTCTAACTTTCTTAATAGTTAATATTCATGGATATATACCACATTAATCACATCTGAATATTTTAAAATTAACAGTAAATTTTGATACTGATATGGGAAAACATACTTTATAGCAGAACCCAACACAGACCTCCGGAGAAGGAGCAGCTCCTCCCTTCCTGACGCACTGCGTCACCTTCCGCCCTGCTCAGTGGTCCTGCAGCATCAGGGCTGCGTTCGGGATAGCACGATACGCGAGAGTACGATACACTCTCGACAGCCCGTGATGCTCCAGTGCCAGCGCTGCCTGCAGCAGCAGCATTTGCTCCTGCAGAGGTGGCCGTGTGGGGCACAGGAGGGGGCTGGAAGCGATGGCAGGGTTAAAGTGCAAATGGGAGAATGGAGGAACCCTACAAAAGCAGGAGGAGAAGAAAAAGAGGCGTCACAGGGGAAAGATGAAGTGCATCGGGATTCTCTCGCTGAATGGTATCTAGTGTCACTACAGGGATTCAGATAAACAGTAAACAGAAGTTTAGATGCTTCGTGACATGTTCTTTCCCTGAAGCCAAGGTGAGCGTCCCACTGACGTCAGGAGTGCAACACCCTCTGCCAGAAACACTCTCAAACCTTCTCCACTCACAGACTTCAGTGACCTTCCTGGTACAGCTGATGCACATGGTCACCTACAGAAGCAGTCCTACAATTTCTGGGTATGGTCTCCTGTAACACTATATGACGCGTCTTCAACTGTATCATGTTCCAGTTTATATTTGGGTGTTGCATAACCAAGCCCTTACCCATAAAATTATAACCAGCATTTCCGTCATTTTTTCTAGTTCCCCACGTGAAATTATTTCCGAGACAGAATAAAGAACGAATTAATGAAAGGAGTTCGTTTCAGTTTTCAAATATTACACGGTCTTTGTGCGCGACTTTCAATCCTGACGGCAATTTAGCAGGAACTAAGGTGACATTTCATCACAAGACCTGATTTGCTGCCAGTCCATCGGACAGGCTGGCCGAGCCTTCAGAAGCAGCACACCGCTTAATATTCTTCCGTTGGCACTTAAAATGCTCTAACATACTTAAATGCAATTCATTTATGTGCCAGTATTTTGCAACAGCTGCATTTTTGGTATTTTTTGCCATCTATTTCTTTTTCATATCTGTAAGATGATGGAACATACAGTATCTCTCACTAGAGAAGTGACTTAGCAGCTCATTTTTTGAAGCTTTTTCCCATTTACTGACTTGGCCGTGCTATTGTTTTCTCACGGTGAGAGCTGCTAATGAATATGGACTTCAGGCTTTTTTTCTTCTTGAATACTTGAAAAATGAAAGGTTTTGGAGATCATCCTCTTTTCTGGGAGTGGTTCAGCATAAGAGCAAATATGCACTTCATCTGAAAGCCTATGAGAAGTCACAGATGAGAAGGGGACTTAATATGATGAACTCTTGCCCGACGCTCCCCCAGCAACCCCATCCGTACCAGGCTTCTCGGCAGCACAGAGCTACAGCCCCTCGCTGCGGCACGGCTGTGTGGGCAAGCCCCTGTGCTCGTCCTCGCCGCTGGCCGGGGTATCTCTGAGCAGGAGGCCAACGTTATCTGCAGCTGCAGCCGCGCAGTCTGGTTCCTCTCTTAACCCACAAACTCGCCGTCCCCCATCCTGTTATTCAAATACACCCAGCTCCACAACGCGCAGGCAGCAAGGCGGGATGGTGGGGCAGAGACCCCAGTCCCCAAGCTGCAGGAGTGAATGGTGGCTTTGCCCTTGACTTACGCAGGAGATAAACCAAGTTAGGAAACGTTTTGAAATGAGATCCCAACGCCAAAATTCAAAGTGAGTTTTCCTCTCTCCTGATTCCCCTACAATTCTCTCCTGTCACCCGAGTCCCTTTTAAATAAATAAATTAAGACATAGCATTCCTTGTTTCTGGCAGAAAGTGCAAAGGCTAAAAACTTTTAAGAGTGGTCAAAATATCAGATCCCAAACAAGTGAGTTAAAAAGTTTGGAGAGGAGTTGCAGTTCTTCTCTTTGCTCAGCAGAATATTGCAGGTGCCAAATAACCAAGTCTTCCACGAACTACACTTAAGCAGGCTAATATTACTAACGGGTTTCTATCTTGTGAACAGATTGTCCAGTTTAGCTGGCAAGAAACATTGAATGCAAATATTTGCAGACATCTTTACAAACTCCTCAACTCTTTACAAACTCCTGAGCTCTCCTCAACTCTTAAAGATCAAATTATGGACTGACTGTACTGATAAAAGACTTAATTCCTAATGCTGCAAAGAAAAGAAATAAGTTACTTCTAATGGATTGTAATTTTGTACGTAAACTTTAGGCATGTAGAGTTTAAGACTCAAAGCTCCCCAAATAGTCTCTATCAAAAAGGGCTGCTTTCTGTGCCAAAAAAACCCAAAGAGGAACTTTTACAATGAAGGGTAAAAAGCAAGGCATTGCAGCTCACAGCGGTTTTCCCAACTTTAACACAGTATATCCTATTCCACATGCAAAGCCACTTGTTTACAGTGCCAGTAAGACATCTTCTGGGTTATTTACTTTTAATTGCATCCTGGTTGCAATAAATTGGAGCTATTTATAATCATAAACTTCTTCAACATTTGAGGCCGTCCTTCCCACAAGCACTCTGCGCTCAGCTCCAGCCTGCCTTCGTAGCAGCAATTCATCTGCGACTCGAGGGACGGCCGCTGAGGTCACCAAAGTGCCCATTTTCCAATGATTCCAGTTGATTTAATAAAAAATATTACCATTCTATCTTAATCTTACCTCAACAACAATTCAGACTCAGGATCAAATCTGTTCATTTAGAAGTAAAATTAATAAGAGCAGTTGCTCACTTTTGCCTTGGAAAGGCTTTAATACTGGATCTGTTCCCAAATCCCGTATGTACAACGTGGCAGTAGGCAGGCACTGAAATGTTGCCCGAATGTTTAACAAACTGATAAAATTCAACAAAACCTGAAGCAGACAAACACTCATAAGAAACAAAAGATTAAACCACAAGTATTACAGAAGAAAATGCTTCCTAACTCCCACTAGTGACGGGGAAACAAACGGTCAATAATCAGTAGATTTGGTGAACTGAGCTCCACTACGGCTCTTAGGTGAGCCGGGGCTTTTGAAGTCCTCATGTCCTTGTATGGGAACATGTAAATGTTTATCCTGGTGCACGAAACCGCTTGCAGGCACTGAAAACTCTGCTTTAGGAAACGTCTGAAAGCACACTCCCAGGCTCCGAGCTTGTACAAATGCTTGAAAAGAACATTAAGGGTGCAATTTTAAAGCATACATACTTCTCAGTGTGAATCCATAGGACACAACCCCCGTCCCAGAGGTTTGAGGCACATTTGAATATTTTGCTTATTTACAGATATTTAAAATAATTTACAAAGTAAAAAAAATAAAATGAAAGCACATTCAAATATGGACATTTCTTAAAAATTGTAACAATATACATTATGAGACTTTATTGCTTAGAATTCATCAGAGGACTTTAATACAACTCATTTTTAATTATACAACATACTATATTTATTATAGATTATCATAATTGTTGTCATTATTATAGACAACAAAAAAGATTAACAAGAGAAGGGCGATCCTCTAGTTAATCACGTGAATGACAGATTATTATTTTCTGAGTGGTATAGATATCATTAATGCTTACTGAAGGCTTCATTTACATTTCTCAGTCCTTGACTACTAATGACTAAGAGCTTATATCTAAGCTGTGGGATCCTCACATACAATCTGATCCAGAGAAGGCTGATCCACCAGCTGAACTCATCTGCTTCAGCTGAGACCCATTTGATTATAAGTCCTGATGCAGGTTAGAGGAGAGAAAAAGAAAGGAGAAGGAAAAGGAGAAGGAGAAGGGAAAAAAGGAAGGGTGGCCCGTGTGATTTAACAAGGTACTCATGGTCATGGCTTAAATAAAAGTCACATAGATCCAGATCACTGAAGGTGCTCCCTCCAGTTCCCTTCAACAGAAGAATATGGCTATTTTAACTTCAGAAAGCGAGATATGCCCTACAGTAATTACTAGCCAGTGTCTAGCATCACTCTAAAACCCAGGAGCATGGAGCATGTTCAGTAAAACAGGTTTATCAACAAACGACATGCCAAAACTTGATAGAATAGGGACTTGTGCAGGCTGTCAGCCATTTACCCTTTGCCTTCCCTAATGTATCTGTGGTTGCTTACAGATTGTGTGGACATGTTTACATATTTATCCCGGACAATGCTGAGTGAATAACTGACACCAAATAATTTATTTCTTTAATGTATCCTGTTAGTGCATTCATGACTACCCATGAGCAGAGAGCTATTTCCTTGAATCAAGCCATTGTTCTAACACATCCAACAAATATATTTGAGAAAATTGTTTGTAGATGTGTTTGAAAATTCACAGGAAACAAAATTAAAGGCACAGAGCACAACTGCAGTGATTCATTTAAAATCTGCAAGTGGACTGAAACTGTCCAAGTCTGACAGCACCATCTTACAAACTGCAAGCACTGAAAAAACCCTGTACCCTGTAATTACAGGTTTCTTTTACAGATGCCCTGTATGTTTTTCAATATCTAAGGAGTCTACGGACAAGATTTTCAACTTTTTCTCAAGCACAAAAGCTAGAAATGTACCTAAAAGAAGGTATTATTCAAAAGCAAGATGTATCCAGCAGAACTACCCAATGCCACACGTGCCGGCAACACTGCCAGAGCGTGAACACGTTCCCTCTTGCAGATTTATGGACACTTGCGTACTCCCAGTCTGCTGGACCGCGGGGCTGGAATTACAGAGTAATCTAAAATCATGGGAACGACAGAGCATTGAGATGCACTTCCCCCCCTCCCCAACATTTCATTGTTTGCAATGAAACTAATTATATCTTTTGCAAAGATAAGTGCAGATGTGCTAAGAAAGGCACAAAGCCCCAGCACCTGTGGAACAGGTGGAGCCAGTATGTTCTTGAGCAACTCCCCGAACAAATGGACGATCCTGCCCTTCTCCCCACTCCCGATCGTATTTTTGGGACTCCAGTTCAACCAGTAACTCTAGCTGTCCCCTCTCACATTTCTCACACCTGCAGCTATACAGCAGGCTCTCTCTGGCGTGCAAGGGAGGTGGGAGAAAGAGCGAAGGGCTCTTCGTTTGCTCCCTGGCATGGTGCAGCCGCGCTGGGCACCAGGAGAGACGTGGAGCGGGGCCAGTGGGTGCCAGAGCTTGGCCGGAGACGGGCAGGCTGCAGACGGCGTGGGCACGGGCACTGCATGCAAATGAACGGAGAGTAACGTGTCTCAAAGTAACGCTTTTAGCAAAAAACTATTTTAGAAATGCGGACTTTTCTGTTACCCAGTGCTAATACATGAGATGTGGTAAGAGAGGCCAGGGGAGCGAAACCCCTGCAAAGAGAGACGATGGGATTAACTGGCAAAGCCACTGTTGGAGGTACAGTGAAGAGGTGGCATTGGAGGAGATCCAGCTGTGGGGGAACGCAGAGAAAATCTTAACACAGGCTTAAAAGCAGCAGAAACAATGGAGTCTGTGTTCAGAGATGATAGAGGAAGATAGAGACAAAAAAATGAAGTGAAAGCTTTCTACTGCTAATTGCGAAAAATGCCAGGAAATGAGTGAGATACTGCTGCCAGGAATAACGCTTGTGATACTGAAATTGTTGATGAAAGTGTTTGACGTGCACTACAACCTCAGGCAAAATAAGGCCAAGATTTTGGGGGGCATTTTTCTTTTTGTTTTGTTTTTTTTTTTCAAAACAACAAGGAGCAGAAGAAATGAACTATTCTGTTAGATTGCTGAGGAGTCTGGCATTAGAAGTTCCCTAATTAAAGACAGGTCCTTTCTGGGACACGCCATTTCAGCTGCCCAGAAAGGCTGCTGGGAAAACTCGGCCCCTAGAAAAAACGGCTCCAAAATCGCTGAAGATGCCAAGGCAGTGATTAAAACAGCACCCGCTAAGAACGTCAGGGACAGATCCAGGTTCAAACTGGAGGACTCCAGGGAGCAAGGAGAGACGCCTCACCAAGCAAAGGCACAGGGACCGCAGAAAGCAATATGAAAGGGAGAAGGAAAAACCGCCTGCCTGTAGGGAACGACAAAGACTAAACTGCTTCAAATCCCCATGCTGGAGTCATCCCAAGAAGGAAGAAGCCACAGCTCATTTAACCACCGAAGCAGAGGCTTCCAGTGACGGGAGGAATGCCTGCAGCGTGACTCGGCCACGACGCGAAGCGCAGGAGACGTCTGCTAGTCACTCGACTGCCATAGTAGCAGCGATGTTTCTGAGTCAACAGCCAACGTGCTCGCCGCCCGATCACTGAGCCAGCTGCAATGTAATTTGAGCAACGCCGATAAGCAGTAATATTAGCCTGGAGAAATGTCACTCGGGGAGGGGGAGGCTCATCCGAGCTATCTTTAGTTGTCTAAAAGTTAATCACCTAAGCTCCCCGCACAGTCAGTGGAAAGTGGCTGGGACCTCCAAGGGGTGATCCTGGTCTATTCTCAGCAGGACTGCTGCAATGGGCTGAATCACCCTTTGGAGGTGCCTGTCCTTCTCCATGAACTGCAGAAGGCACCTCTCTAGTCACAGAAACTGGCTGGAAGGGACCTCCGGAGGTCATCTGCTCCAGCCTCCCACTCAGAGCAGGACTATCCCCAGCTAGTCACCACCATCGGCCTGATGCCCACGTAGCTGTAGGGCACTGACAGACACCCCACACCCTTCCTGTCATCAGCCGCCAGCTGGACACCCAGCCTTCATCACCGCCCTTGGAGCCTGGTGGTCCAGCAATATCCATCCCTGACAACAGTCTGTTTGCCCGGCCCATGCCACCTCAGCTTCCACGCGGGAATGCTGTGGGAAACAGTGCCAACGTGCTCACTGCAGCCAGGTGTACCCTCCCACCGTTCCCCCCATGTCCCCACAGCCAAGCCATCCCCCTAGCCCTTGGCAAATCTGTGTCTACCATTCCCGATTTACTTTCATGTCCTTCAGTGGACACCCTCAGTGACCTCTCCAGTGACCAAGAAGAGTCTGACTCGTCCATAGTTCCCCAGATCCCCTTCGCCTTTCTCAAAGATGAACCTTTTTCCTGTTGTCACAGACCTTCCCAAGCACCATAGTTTTTTGTGAAGGACACACAGTGACCTTATAGTCACGTCATCCAGCTTTTCCAGTTTGAATCCTGTCCAACGCCGTGGACTTGAACACATCCACCTCCCCTAGGTTGTCCCTAACCCGCTGATCCCTCATTGCTCTCCATCCCTCTCCTTCCCAAGCAGGCTGGTGGGCACTGGGGCCCGGGTGCAAGGCTCCGTCCGCAAAGACTGAGACAAAAAAGGCACCGAGTACTTCGGCCTTTCATGTACCAGTTGTCACTAGGCTGTTTCCCCCATAGATTAACACTTTTTCTGAACTTTCTTTCCCTACTCCATACCCACGTTGGAGTCCCCTCGCTAGCCACAGCTCCGTCAGCCTTTGGTCTGCCCAACTTGACCCACATGCCCAAACAGTGCTTCTGCATCCCTCCCTTGTTACCAGTCCTTTTCACTCCTCACCTGCTCTTTTTTGCACTTTGACTCGCTAAGAAGCGCCTTCCTTGATCGAGTTGGCTTCTGCTGAAATTCCTGATCTTCCTGCACAGCAGGATGGTTTGCTCCCAAGCTCGCAATACGTTTTCTTCAAAAAACAGCCACTACTTAAGATTGGTCTATAATTTTTAGGTGGCTGAAGTTAGGTGAAATTAATCTTATGACAATGACAGAGTCTTGAGACCAAGCAGCAAATGGAAGCCCTCAGAAGAGTTTTTGCAGAGCCCTGGTGCTGGGCAGCCCGCCCCCCCCAGCCTTGCTTTTATCCCAATTCCTGCAACCCACTCCAAGGTGAGCAGCAGGAGAACAGTCATGGGGGCCCAGACACTGTTTTGAGGCAAAAATGAAACATGAAACTCATACCAAGAGGTCAGCCTGGAGCGAGAGCCAAGCCCTGATGAAGCCAGTTAAGGCAGAACTGGACAAACCTGCAAAAGTCCTGATTATACCCACCAGTACTGGTGTGCAGGCTTGCTGGGGTGGATCACCAGCCGGGTCATGAGAATCAGGTCACCGAGGACCCACACGGGCTTGCAACTCACTGAACAGACCACTGACTGTTAGCAGTAACTAGGCAATTGCTCACCAATTAGTCTAGAGTAGGGTGATTGCAGTTTATTATCGTGGGAGCTGGAGAAGTCACTCAATTTTGCCAGGCTTTGTGGCAATATCTGTGGGTGCCCACAAGGAGTACTTATCATTAGAGTAAGTCTTCTAATGTCAGTGTCCAGGGTCCCTGGGGGTGGGCAGCTGGACACCGAGAGTAGCGAGAGCACCGCTCCTTCTAGGAGAGGATGATGATGATGATGTGGAAGAGGAAACCAACGGCCAAGACACCCGCCTGGGATAACCGCAGCAGCTCACCCTGGGTGCAGTGCCCGGCTGAGCACAAGAAGTTGAAGCTTTGAACTGAAGGCAGAGTCGGTTGGGGGTACAGCTGCGGTTTTTCAGGGACTGCTGACAGGAGAGCCTGTGATATTCCCACAGACACCTTAAAAACAGACTGAAGAAGAATGAAGAAAATGGGGAGAGCACACTACTCAAGTATTGCCTTGCAAAGAACTGGATTTACCAAACGTTGCTTGGAGAGAAGGACCAGAGCTTCAGTGGTCATTGCAGCAGAGTGTAGAAGATGTCTCATCATGAAGCTTCATTCCCACAGAATAAATAATACCAACATCTCTCTTCCGCTGAGATGGAGCATTGGAAAACATTTGGAAGGGACTAGCTAAAAAAAAGCTAGGGTCTTGAATTAAACTCAAAAAGTACTCTTACATTTATTTTGTGTGCTTGCATGTGTTAGATATGCATGCACTCTAAAACAGCTGTGTAAACATCAACTTTTAAAATGCTACAGTATAAAGATTAAAGATCAAGATTCCCACAGCAAAGTTAACACTGTGCCTTTTGCATGACAATGAGGTGCAAAAATGAGGCGTAAACACTAAGAACACGTTAAGGTGGCTAATAGAAGCCTATGAAGCTTCCCAGAGAGGTAATTTCTGATCTGAAGATAAGCCTAAAGGTTTAATCTGAAATGCTAACGAGCGAGGAAAACTGGAGAAGTTCTGAAGAAGGATTTAGATTGGAGATACCGTCTCATTGTAGGGTGGGATGGAGTGTTTTGCCACAAGGCAGTCGCTGTTTCTGCAGTGTCCTTCTCCCCCAGGGCAGCCACACGGAGTGAACAATACAGCGTTGCTGCCACAAATCAGAGGGGTAAGTGACAGTGCTTTTATGGTGCCAAATGGAAGTAACAAAATGCAGGAAGCATCTTGTCAGATGTCACTTAGCAGCGATATCACTGGGGAATCTGGGAACGGGATTTGCCTGCATAGTAGGAATTCCTCAGTCCACGGAGAGGGAGAAGCAGAAATGGCAAGAGGGGCAGAATCTAATCTTGGCCTGTCGAACGAACGGGAAAGATTGCTCAGTTCCAACTTTATCTCGGGGAGCAAACACACGGTTTGGCATGTTATCGTTTTACTGACCGGGCTTGATTCCTTGTTGCCCTGTAGGATTCCTGCTTTAATCACAAGACAAGAGGAAAAATACAACGCAAGAGAGTACCTCTCCTACTCCGGGTCTAACAAAACAAGTGCACTTAAAGGAGAGCTGCAAGGAGAACGCTGAAAATGATTTTTCAGATGACATTTCATAAGGAAATAAACACATACCTCGAACGCATTTCTGAAGACAGATCACAATTACCAAGGTCATTACAAATTTTTCAGTAACTGAATCCCCATCACACCTTTACTACACACGCTCCTTAAAGTGCAGCAAAAACAGCCCAGAGAGCTGCAGGCTGGGGATGGAGATGACCATCGGTTTTGATGGGCCACAGAAGGAAGCCTCCAGCCCAGACCTAGAGCTGAGCTCGGGGATTGGAATCCCAATCCCAACTCCCTGTAAATCATGGGGCGCCCAGATTGTGTTTTTGTTTCTCTAGTTAAACGAGGAAAGGCCGGATCACAGCAACATGAACATTTTATTGTGCGAGTAGAAATGTTTTCTTCCTGTGCACATGGCGTGCATGTGAATGCACCAGTGTGAGAAAGACGCTGAAAAATCAGGATACGATTATGAAATTACCTAGCTACCCACTTAGGATTTACCTGTGCCGCGCAGTGCATTATCTCACTTGATACATGTGGGCTGGCTCAGAGAGGGCTGGTAAGCTTACACGTGCAGGGAAACCAACTTGGATCCTGGAAGCAACATCGTTGTGCTAACAAGGCACTCCACCTAAACTAATTAGCCCTGCCTTTCAACAGGCTTAATTAGGTGGGGCACCATCCTGTGCTGTTGTGGCGAGACAGCTTCCGGTTCTGGAGCCGGCTCATCCACAGCCAGTCTGAGAACTTCGGCACTTCGCTACCCGGTGCCGTGCGCCGACGACGTGTGCGTTGGAGCGGGGGCTCCGGCCCGCGTCGGCCCACGGCTGAGCCCAGAGGCAGTGCCTCTCCCGAGCTGTCCCTCTGCGCACGTGTCTGTGCGAAGCGGTGCGCCCGTGCCCCTGCTGCTGCGCTGAAAGCTCCCTGAGAAACCCAGCTGACTTTCACAACAGGCCTAAGACAAGGAAGGAACTATCTATGCAGACCACAGCAACGATTTGAATTCAACAAAGGAAAAAAAAAAAACCAAAACAAAACATGAAAGATGCAAGGGACTAACCATACTCTATTTCACTGTTTCATAAGAGTTTTGCGAACCACAAACAAAAAGGTCTGCATTTGGATCTGCCACAGAATTCAGATGTTACTTTCATCCGCATACCCATCTGGAGCCATTAAATCAGGTTTTGAACCAGGTTAACCTGGAGCTAATAAAACTTATGGTCTAAATATTCTGCCAAGAGTGAAAGTCCTTTGACTGTGTTGGAACAAATACTGGAGTAGGAAATGGAAGAGGAACTTTGGGAACGAATCCTGGAAGTACAAAGCACAGCGCCAATCTACCTGACAGGCTCCACTTGGCCTCTGGCATTAGATGTAAAGACAAAGTTTATTAATAATCCTTAGCCCTTCATGAGGAAAATTATTCAGAAATTCTAAATGAGGGTCAGAATAAGACTCCCCACATCACCATAGCAATGTAGAACAGGCTATTGGTAAAATGTTAGACCTTTTTAACTCAGTTTCCTTGGCTCCTGGAAAGGTTACAATTTAACACAAAATTGTCCTCCGTTTCCTCTCAATTTAATTTCCTTAAGGTCTTCAATGTAAAAGTTAAGAATGTGGCTCCTGGAAGCTTCCCAACCATAATTCATAGGAATTCTTTAAGACACATATCAATCTTTGTGTCTGAATGTCCCACTTTCAGCCTTGGAAAGACTGGGCATACAGTCATCCGTCATGTTTTGAGCCATCATGCCAGCCATTTAAATGATATTAATTATAAAATATAATTAAATGGGGTTTTTTTTCATGGCTAAATGTAATTTCTTGAAAGCATTATCCTTTAGGATGGAAGCTTAAAAAATGATTTCGTTTGGAATTTTAATCTGGTTTCCTAAATAGGTATTTTACATACCCAAAGGGTAATAATGTCAACCTCGCCGATTTACCTTATTTGAACTTTCTGCCCTTATTTAGCCTCTCAAAATAAATGAGTATGACTGTCATCCTACAGCTGAAACCCAGAGATATTGCTCTGCCGCACTGAGCAGAGCCACTCAAGTATGCAGCGTGTTGCAAAAAATGACCTGTTTTGACATATTTGGTTTTCAAGTGATACTCTGAGTAAGCCCTATCGACTGATGTGTAATTGTGCCAAACGACACTGTGGGAAGTCAGAGCATTGCTCACTGCAGATCGTGGGTCGGTCATAAAGCAGAACCAGCAGAAATAGCTTGAACAATCTGAAAGCACATGCAATTAGAAAAGTTGTTTCTTAATCCGCGATCCGCCAGCTTTTGAAAATGCGGAATGTTTTGCATATCAAGCTAGTGTCCTTCAGATAGCTCTCTGACGGCACCCCGAGACGCATGAATTCACTTTTTGCACGTCCACACGCCGTAACTCTGAACATTCGGAGTGAGCCTCAAGTCACAAAACTAAAAATCTTCAAACCTGCAGTAGTTGACAAGAGAGCTAAAATATTCTCTGTGCTAATCATCTGTATTAATCTACCCCAGCGAACAATTTCAGCTGTTCGTAGCTGTGACTCAGTGTGCTTTATGTTTACTAAACTGCACGTACAGCCTTTTAGAATAATCTGTTTAAAATCACAGAGTAAGTCCCACGGGTAAAAGGGTGGGGAGGAAGAGGGAGATGTCAGTATCCTACAAACCAGCATCATTTGTTTTGACAGCTTTTAATATTCCATATTAATCCTTTCACGTGCTGATCTCCACTGTGCCTCTGTGTCACCTTCAAACTGAGGCCATCACACCCGGTCGTCAGCTTTTTAAAAGATGTGTTTGGGACACAGGTCAGAACTGGACCATATTTTCCCCAACATTGCCAGGGACACAGCAACAGATTCATTATGTGGTTATCCATAACCAGAAATAGATAACACAGAATACCGGATAATAATTTGTGTTTTTTTCTTCCATCTGGATCATTTTAGCCAGAAGGTGATTAAACCTGGAGGTCTGAGTCCTGTATGGCTACTTTCCTCAAATCCGGGGTCTCAGTCCTGACCCAAATCAGGCTGTTTACACTACACCTAAGCAATCAGAGAGAGGCCTTGAAGGGGCAGATGGAGGATAAACTTGAACCCAGCAATGACAGGCAGACTTGGAAGTGTAAGCACTTATCAAATTGCTACAGCCAGCACAGGTAAGAACAGCCTTTCACTCTCAAAATACACTTAATTAAGGCCCTCAAAATATATTTATTTAAGCACCTCAAACCGAGTTCAAGGAAATCAAAATGTCAGCTATAATAAAGGCATCCTTATTAACAATCTCAGTTAAAATATCAGATTAAATGGACATGGAAATGGAAATGTTCCCCATTGAAGGTCAAATACGGGTTGGCCTGCCACAGATTATTCCAGTGGTTACTTTTTATGCCTTAAGTTTTATGCTATGTGGCACCTTTCAGGATTTCTTACGTTGAGCAGCGTAATAGAGGCACCTCGTGTTAGCCTTGGCCAAGGTCTCTGCACTGTTGTTCTCTGAAGTAAATAATTCTGTGAAATAAGTTCAGTGAAATTCACACAATTTCTGTGAAACATCTGATTTTAAGCTGCACACGACTTTCCATTTAAGGCAATTTGCAATAAGAGACATTCTAGCAGCATGCTAAATTGACCACATTTGGATGTGTTACAAAGGCAGGCTCAGAACGAGCAGCTGCTGCTGAAAAATGTGGTGTGAGCATCATCTCTTCTTGCCTTTCATTTTTTTGTTCCTGATCTATAACGTGCGAGTAACAGATTTTTGGCTTTTACCTGGATAGTACGTTCCCACTGTAAGTGGATGGAAATATTTAAGTGTTTCACGCAATATAGTTGAAACTCAGGAAGCTGCAAACAGTTTGTGACATTTCAGTAACAGGAATTTCGGGAAATACGCTGCCCAAAGAACTTGAATGAAGATGAAGGCCCAGCATACGCATTTCACTAGGCTCTGGATGTGGACCATGTCCCATAAAGTATTACTGCTAAAACAGAAAATACTCCAGTTAGACTGGAAACTTGTATCTGGATTTCTCTTCTTCAAGAAGTATCTTTGGGAAGAAAGGGAGGAAAACATTTCACAACTGTCAAATGCTAGCAAGACCTATTATTGACAAACCCCGTACTTGTGTTTGCTAATGCATCGCCAACTTGTGAATATCTACTCCTTTCAATTTGTGCTAGCAGGATTGGCCCCACACTGTGCTCAACTCATCGGATGACAGTCCCCGCAGAGCAGACGGTTACACCACATCCTCTCGGGCTGTCCCAGACCAGCGTGAACACTCCCAGTGCGGATCCAAATGTCCTGCACTCCAGTCAGTAACAGCAGGGCCACCAATTTCAGGTCACTTCTTATAAAACTGAGAGGGAAGGAGGCAGGGAGGGAGGGAAGGGGAGCAGGAAGACAGGCTGGCTTTTCCACTTCTCAGAAAAGTAGGCTGGTTTTTCAGAGAACGCAACGATTGCTATAACTGCGTCCTGCTTTTGTCAACCTGACATTCGGTATTTAAAGAAAAATACATTGTTTGTAAAATGTGACATTTTAGAATCATTCTGATATTAACAGCTGAGCTTGTAAAACCTCCCTAAACACATGCTTGCAGCACAAAAAGGCCTAACTGGATTCAATCCATTTTAAGTGAAAACATTGGGGCGTCTGGAATAAGCTCTAAGGGCCCTGGCAAGCTGGATCCAAAGCCTTTCTCTTAACGCCTGGAACCTGGAGTCTTTTAGATACAATGCAAAAATGTCTGTTTAAGAAATTTTTTTAAGAGTGTGGAGGTGTAGTAGAGGAGTTTTCATATGCACAGATGTTTAATTTCCTCTTGGAAAGGTGTATTTATGACAGCAGGATATTTATACTAGAATATCGACATTAAAAAGCACAGCTCTTTTAAAATTAAATCTAACTACATAAGTATTTAGTACTGAATAATGGCCACTGATCATGGCTCCCAGTAAACAACGAAACAGTGTCTAACCTTGGGTCAGATCCTACTCCTCTTCCGGCTGATGAAAGGCTGTTTGCCACCGGCCTTTGACAGGCACAGTACTGAATACAAAATCAAGACATTAATTGTCAAATCAACACCCCGCTAGATTTTGGCAGGTTTTTTTTTTTTTTTTACATTCTGAATTCCTAAAATGATTAAGTGCCTGAACGCACAACACAGTCAATCAGTGATACCTTTAGATGTGAAAATATATTCCACAGGCACAGATGTATTTAGATGCTTTTCAAAATCTACTGCTTAAAAAATTTAAATCTGTGTAAGCATGCGCATTTTTCCAGTGGACTGAATTAACTTAAGAACCTGGCATGTTTTATTAATAACCATAAATAATTAACAGTTGTTTCCTTTCTGTCAAAAAGATATCGCAATTATACAATACTTAAGGCTGTCATTTACAGACACTTCTTACAGAGAAAACAGTATTACAATAAAATGTTTCATTAACTATTAGCGTAATATTCTTTACCAGTTGCACAATGACATTATGCTTACATTAATAAGCATACCATGCTTAACTATATAAATCTTTTTTAGTCAACCAGGAGATGAAAAGATACTGATAATAAAACCAGAGCATTTCTGCGTGATTTGAACATTGAAAACAGTCAATACATTCATTGTTCAGTATCACCGTTTGGGAACCGGTGAGTCTAAACCGTATCTCAGAATGGATGCAATTCCGTAACTGAGTAGAGCAGTTAGCAATCCTTTACTCCCTCTTTTAATTCTACCTGGATTACACATTGATTCTAAAAGCTCTTAAAGTTTTAGTCTTTATAACTGTTATCCTACAATTGTAGAGTTAACTTTGGTGGGCAAAGTGTCTACCCTACAGAGGACAACGGGCGAATTCAAATTCTGTCCATCAAGGCCAGCGCTTTACCCTCTGTATATGCCCCTACAACCTAGAATCAAACGCTGCTCCCACCATGACTAATAAATACGAAACAGTCAGCGGGAGTTCCTGCCCAACTACGGACTGAACGATTTGGCCGCTGACAATCAAAACACAAAGTTAGAAATACTTACTTTTTAAAACACGACAAGAAAGCAACTTACACTTGGAATCAGATCCTGCAGGAGGACAAAGTTTTGAACATTGGGACTGTCCAAGGACAGGCTGGTGGCTCTGGGATTTGTGCGGTGCATTACCCTGGGAACGTCTCCGCACAGATACTCGGATGCAGCCTCTCACACTCCCATGGCCAGCTGTGTCCGGGACACAATGCTGCAGCAGTGAGCTCAACCTCGGGGGAGGAAGGAGAAACTTATATATAGCTGCTGCGGGGATGAGCTGATGGGTGCTTTCAGGAGTCCATTTCAGCTCCCACTGGCTGGAAAATGCTGATGACATGGAAGTTGAAGGGGCTCAAATCAATGGGACAATGAAGAACCCTATTCATCACTAAGGCACGCACAAACTGTGCCCCACGACCTAAAAAAAATAACTCGGCCTGCCAGAAGTTTGGTTTGGGTGTTTTTGTTTGTTTTGGTTTGTTTTTTTTCCTCAGATCTAGTAGACATTTCTCAAACTCATATGGAATTGATTCAGTACACTGAAGACTGCGATGTCAAAATCTCACCCACAGCAACTATTATCATTCTATGCAGAAAACAAAAGAAACACAGATTTTATCAACTCTGATATTAGCAATGGCAAAGTCTTATTGTCTTTGCAGAGGCCTTAAGCAATCCAGTACGAATGGGAGCTGAGTAAGCAATATAGGGCTTTCAGGGCTTGACCTGTACTTAAAGAGCAGAGTGAATATGGGGACACAATGAAAGCGTGCCACTACGAAGATCTCCTCTTTGCCACCCTGGGTTCCCAGTTGCCTGGATCATTCAGAAAGAAATCATCCATCAGAGAGAAGCCCTTTTAATAACCTATGACTGTTTTTATGGTTTTATCCTACGTAACAGAGTGTGGTATCATCAGTGAAATGACAACCTCAACAAAAAACCCCAGTGGTTTGGCTCCTCGGCTGTTCTTCAAAAACGCATTGCTGCTGTTGATTACAACATACCTGCTTATCTTGTCAAAGGAAAGGTACTCCCTCCACCTGGGTGAGGATGCCATCTATATATATCCTTAGGTTTTCAGCTCGCAGCCCCTTTGGAGCCTCTGTCTGACGGCCAGAGCCATTCCTGACACTGGGCAAGGAGAACTGCACAACCCGGAGCTGCCTTTAGCAACGGGCAGGACGGCAGCTCCGGGAGGCAGGTATCTCCCCTGCCACGGTCATGAATGGATGTCTCGGCCAGCCCAGGAGAGCCCAGCCCCCCTCAGAAATACAGCAGGACGGCGCGAGTGCACGCGGGGAGTCCCACTGGCATCGCGGCCGCTCGCCCCACGGCCGCAGATGGCAGCTGGGCCCCAGGGAGTGACAGGCTCCTGATGGCAGCAGCACGTGTAGCATCTTCATGTGACATCCACAGGTGGGGCGGAGGGGAAAACAGTTTTTATCCGTTGCTATGGAGTCGTGATTAGCTTGTATGTCTTCAGAGCTTGCCGAGGAGAAATGAAGGCTATTTTCTTATATAGATGTCATGAAATCAATCCTTGCAGAATTTCTGGAGTCAAAGGCTAAACAGGTTTGCCTGAATACCTTCTGTTACTTGATACACAAATAAATCTAGCCGGGAGACCTAAAATGAGTGTCATTTTTCAGCTGGAGCTGATCGCAAAAAATTACTCTTTAGTCTCATTTGGAGTTGTTTATGCACAAAGTAACATAATAAAAGTGTGTTAAATAAAATGCAGCAATTATCCTCGCAGAAAATGAGTCTTAGAAAATTAAGCAAAAAAGCCCTCCCTTATTGCAAAGCACAGTGACTTCAGAAGAAACTTTTCCCTTATTCTCTCCAAATGCTAAAAGAAAACCTGATGTTCTTCTTTTAAAATGTGTCTGCCTCTAGGTCTTTGGCACAGGTTTACTGATGGGAGGGCCGGCAATCTATTTAATGACTGCATTGACGTCAATAGCATAACTGAAATACTTACTAAGATGCATGAGTCCAACTTTCAGGGGGTGTGTGTTTGCAGGCAGGCGCAACACACGAAACGGACTCTCCGCGGGAATGAACTACCCCCGAAGAGCAAGAAACGGCCCGGACGTCCCCAGCGCAGTCTGGAGCTTGGTCAGCTGCGCTCGCTTTGTCTGCAGGTAACTTTTAAAGTTCACGTTGAAACGCACTTTTAGTTTCTCGAGCAGTAAGAACCGTTTTATCATTCAACAGCCTTAATTTTACTCAGTCACGTCATTAAGCTGATAACTATCTGATTTCTTTTAGAGTTTTGCTTAGTTTCTAAATTATCTGCATCATTAGAGCACTGCATCCTTTAAAAACAGTATTTGTAGGTAATAATATTTATAGGTAAGTCTACAGCACCACTGAATTTACTGTGCACAATCAGTTACTTTTTAGCTCAGCTATTTGGTCTTACATGGCTCCTCTTGCCAACACTTGTTAAAAGCCTAACACACCACATCTATTTGACTTATACAATCTGTCTCAAAATCAAAAGGCCAGATCTTCAGCCAACAGAATTTCAAAATGAATCCTCTATTTCATATATGCCCAGAGCCATTCTGCGCACGCCAAAGAGAGGAAGTATGGTGCAAGAGCACTAGCTCCATACTAATTACTTGGGATTTATAGATATTTGTAACCAAGAGCTGACTTTGATGCACAGGGCTTGTTAACCCGTTCAAAAAGTCAGGACTCTCATTAGCACGAGCACCAGCATTATCCAGTCTTTTGTTTATGCTTTATACAAATGTTCGTGCACGAGTCTGTGTACATCTTACACCCACATAAAAAATGAAAGAGTACAAGTTCTGAGTTCGTGTAAAGGCATGTGAGCAGTGCAGACAAACGTGCAGATATACAGGAAAGCAGAGGCTAAGGCACAAGCAAGAAAAACACCAATCTTTCACTCCCATCCCCAGAGAGGAATTTTAACAAAGCTTTAATCCCATGAGCCCTGAAAAGCCTGTGTGTGACATATCCCAAAGCGCTACACCCCCCAAAAGCCTCGGGTTGCAAAGCAAATCAGCTATATTAGATTGCGAGCTATATAATTAATTGTTAGGACATACTACAATTATTTGGTGTTGAAAGTATCCAAGGGGCAGTCGGTTGCCTGCTCTTGAGAAAAGTTTCTGCAAACCCCTCACAGCTCCAGGAAGCACACAACACTGTTTGACCCTTAACTCTATGCTTTGCTCCTGTCAGCCGCCATTTAAATGCGACAGCCTATCAAACAAACCAGTATGGGGAAATACTGTCCATCTGGGTATCGATCTTTCGGCAGAAATGTGCCACCTCTCCCCTGTCCCCCTGTTCATCTGGAAAAGGCTTCTCGCTCCCTCTTGCTTTTACACGTGCAAAGGTAGCAAGGTGATGGCGTGAAGAGCCTGTGCTAGTTCAGACAAACATGAAGACCAGGTACACGAGCGTTGTTGTGCAGTGATATTGGGAATCTAAGCAAACAGCACCGACCCTGTGCTGAGCTGAGAGAAAGAATAGGGCAATAGGAAAAAGTTCTGGGAAAAATACAAAGGAAGCAAAACAGATGGAGAAAAGATTCTACCACAGGGGGTGGAAGAATGAGAGGCTTCGACTGAATGTGGCAGCCAGTGAAAGACAATCTAATTCAAAGGGAATTAGGGCCAGTAAATAAATATGGAGGAAGGAACAAAACTAAGGAGGAACCACCAGAATTGTTGCTGGTTAAAGATTTTATTAGTTGAATCAGTTGGGTAGGATCTAAAGACCTTTCACTGATGCCAGGGGAAGAGAGAGCTGAATTGAGAAGAGAAGGCGCTGATGGATTCACTGAGCCCAGGGTAGCACAAAGGTCAATGAAAGTAACTGTGGCAGAGGCCACATTTTAAAAAAAAAAGGGAGAATAGGAGAAAGAAACGTCACAGACACTTGTGTGACAAGGTGTTTATATCATTGTTTCTGTAAGTCCAGAGAAGGTAGTCGGGTAGCACCCGCTCACAACCCTGGCCCTGCGCAACTGCACTCTGTAACGCTATACACCGCTCAGGAACCTCACGGTCTGAAGTATTCCCGATACCCTTCCCAGCTGTGAAGTGCATCAGCTAATTAAGGATTTATGTACTTTTTGCTACGGCTTCATATTTCCATGTTATGGTTTCTCAGTTAATTCATAAAAGCAATTTTGTTTGTTTCTGTGATCTGCAGTTATAACAAAATAACAGGAAAAATCTGCCAGATTTACTTAAGCTGATACCAAGGACAAAACACAGGATGTTCAATACATATTCCTCTTCCTTTTATGGCCGTGGTTATAAGGTTAAGAAAGCTCTTTGAAAGCACTTTGTCCCATGAAAAACCTGGCCAGAATTTTTCGTGCTTTCAAGAAAATGAAAGCAAAAAAGAAAAAGAATTTCGTAATTTCGGCACAGCTCATTCACTTTGCCATGGGCCTGGGTCCTCAGTGATGCAACTCCTTGGGAGTACACTAGCAACAGATTTGGCTCCGCTCTGCTTGAAACAACTGACAAATCCTGTAATATTCTAGCTGGAGTAAACAGCTGGCATGTATTACTTCCAGTGCAAATGCTGAATATAATTTGTCTCCCTCCAGGGTAATTTTATTAATGTATGCTAGTTTGCTTTAAACCCTAAGTTCTGTACTTTTCATAACAGGATATAAATCACTCCACTAATGACAAATAAAAGGAGACATATATGAGGTGCTCATAGTGATGTCAAATTGATCGTAGTAAATCTATGAATCAATGTGTGACATGGGAGAGCTAAAATAAAATTCCAAGCTTTGCCGACTAACCAATCTAGAGAATATAAACACATTTCATTTCAAAACACATTCTTTTATCTAGAGGGATGTAACTCAGCCTAGTCCCAATCAAAACATTACTGTTTCCTTCTCCAAAACTTTCAGGAAAAACACTCTGCATCCTTTCAGACACATGAGCCATTGGCACATAACTGGAAGTGTTCTGATAGGAAAATCTCCCCTTCCTTTCATAATTTCCAAATCAGAAGCCATCTAGGAAAAAAAAGCTGCAAACACTGAAAAAAAAAAATCCCCTAAAGATCTTTGTTCTTGCTGCATTGAAATGGAAACTTCCTTAGAAAGTAAGCGGCCGTCATTGTTTTCTGCTGTACTGAAATGAATTCCAATATGCAACAATGGCTGTAAGTAGGTGAAGGAAGGCAATCACCAAATTGATCAAGGCAACCGCTGGACCGAATGATTACAGCCTCCACGGGGAACAAGAGAGGCTCTGCAGGAACCTGGAACGCACTCGGGGCAGCAAAGCGGGGACACCAAATACAAGTAAATCAGGTCAGAAATTCAGAATGATCCCGGCTTACATGCTAGAATAGCCCAAAACAAGAAAATAAATAACTGCAGGACAGAGTAATACTGGCATTCCTCACTACACCTCTATTTTCACGTGAGCATGGGGAAAACGTCAGCTGAGGGTCCACAACCTACCAGAGAAGCGAGCAGGCGGGCGTCTGGGTGCTGGCCGCACCTGAGAAGAGCGCATCCCCTCTCTCGGCTAGGATTCTAAGCCTTGTAAACTCCCTGACAATTTGTAAGCGTGGCAGCTCTATCAGGCCGTTTTTCAAAGTCTTCCTTCAACGTGTCAGAGCTGCTGTCCCTCCTCAGCAAGCTCACTCCTGGTGCCCTCAGCACAGGGGTGCGACAGTACGGCAGACGCAATGTCTTAGGCTGGCCAGGAAGGGCTGGCTTCAGCCTGGGGACTAGGTCCTGCTCGAGCGGATGAAATTCATCAACAAAAACAATCTGAAACGGAATTTAACTAAGAACGCCAGGCTTTTTCACGAATAATGTCAATATTGTAGGAAATTTAGGAAATAACACCATTTCCTATCAAACTCAAAAATATTTCTTATTCTTACCTACAAACTGTCACAATTCACTTAAGTTGTAATGATACAACTTACATTTTTTGTTTCATTTGAAGACTTCACCTAAAGTCAGTTAAGTTACATGGTTAAGAACTCATTTACTTGAGGGGCCACAAATCCAGCCTATACTTCTCTACTTTTTACAAATTCCACAAGCCGCTGAGCTGCAGTTTTCTTCCACAGTCCTTTTGTTATCAAACAAAAATATGCATACGAAAATGTATCCAGCGTGGCTCATTTCCACATTTTCTTTTTTCACATGTCAGGTAAGATGTGAATATAATTTATTTTAGATATATCCACCTATCCACGTATAATTACTGGCACTGAAACATTAAAAACCATGAGTCAGGATCACGAGGTTAAAAAGGCTAGAAGTTGGATTCTTCTCAGTTGCTTTCTCTTTTTGAGCTTTGCGGGGTAACACAAAACTTGCTCTACAATTATGTGTGTCAGACCTTTCAGTCAAAAAAAGCTGAAATTTTCATGTATTCCCAGCATTAGAAGCTTGGGTAAGCTAAAAAGTAATAAGTATCCTATGGCTCACGTTGGAAATACTGTAGAAAAATATCCACAGAGCATTAAAAAGTTGAAAGCAATTGTTTCCACAGGAAGTGTTAAGCAAATTAATCTAAAAATTCCTGGAAGGGAATTCTCTCCTCATTATTAGATTCTGTTACCTATATAAACAGATCTATGGAAAGCTTATGAAATTTTCCATTATTTTTTTCACACAGGCCACAAAATCAAAGCCTTGCTAGAACAGACTTTTAAATAAAGTGATGAGTTGCATTCCTGCTAGCCCTGACTCAACACTATTGTCAGAGAGAGAATGAAGGAGAAGGCGCTTAAGATCGTGTTGGCCAGCTTTCTTTCTGCATCAGAGGTTTCCACGTTCCATTAACAAGTTTTGAGGAACCTAATCTGGAAGTCTCCAGGACCATACATGTCCCCAGACAGTAAATAATACATAGCATGAAAGGAAATGATAGTTAGTTATCCCGGCTTCACACACTGTAAAAATTAAGCTTCATTAGTCCCTCCTAGCACATAATTATTGGAAAGGCTGAGATTAAACCTTACAAATGGGCACTCCTCCAAATCTTATCTCCTTCTCTGTGGGAGTAGGGCCAGCTCTGTTCCCAAGAGGGGTCCCATAAGCCCTCAGCGCTGCATGGCTAAATCCAGGTGTAAAAATAAAGAATCGTGTCATAAGCAGGTTGCCTCCACTTCCCATCCTCAGTACTTCACCCTACCTGAGCTCCACGACTGCTCCCTGCCTCCGCTTGCTGGACTCACACTGCTGCCTACCCCACCTTGCTCTGGCACCCCAGGCAGATGCTGAGCCCCCCCTGCTTGCCCGGGCTCTCGCGCAGGCTGTACCCAGGGCGCTGCCTGGTGCCCTCCGTCCGAGGCTTTCCTCGGTGTTGTTCTCCTCCAGGATCGTAGTCAAACCTACTCGAGTTTGCTGTGGTCTCGGACCCGACACGGGGGTGAGGAGAAGGTGACTGAGGGACAGGGTGCAGGGGGGGAGCAGACAGGAAGGAAGATGCCATCAGCCACACTCACTGACTTCTGCTCTTGTGCGATTGCTAAATGTAGATTTCAAAAGACCGCCAGCAAACAACGAAACAAAAAAATGCTGTTCCAGGGCAGAGGAAGTTTCACCTGAGAAAGGTTTTTGAGAGATTGCGATTTTTAATAGATCACATGGAAACAAACCGAAATAAACAGGATAAAAAAAATACAGCTGTGTCTGAGCCTGTTCAAGGCTTGTAGGCTGGGGCTTGTCCAGGCCTGTGCAGCACAGGGACTCAGAAGAATAGCAGTCACTGTGGCCATGACTATCAAGCCAAAATCATGTTTGTCTTTTATGCTAACACGCAAGGATAAACCCAAACCCCAATATTAAAATAACAATACTTTGGGCCTGATGGTTCTCTTGTATTGGTTTTGCACAAGTAACTCAGAAGAAGCTCTACGAGCCCAGAGTTGCACCAGGGGGAGGGGCAAAGAAGCAGCTGTCGGTAAAATGATGTGCAATTAAGTGTCGTCTGCATTTGACCTTGCAGGTGATTATCAAAGTCACACACATACCTTGCAGGTTAACTCTGGAGACGGGTGGCTGACTTGTTGCTGGAGATCGCCTAAGAGGGATAAAGAATACTCTATAAATAGGTATTATTTTATCATTTCAAGCCCTGATGGCAGTTCAAGCTGCCAACTCCCACAGTTAAAACTCCTTTTTCATACTCACAAAGAAGCCCAAAACACTTTAAAATTATTTGGCAGTTAATGAGCAGTATCAATATATCGGTTAGGAAAACCCAAAGATGTATGTCCCCTGGCTAGGCATACACACGTGCTAGGAAGAAGGTATACCAGGAAAGATGTGCCATCATCCCACGCTGCCTTTGCAACTGTCTGCTCAAAATATGCCTGGAAGTCAGCGAGGGCTGGTCTCCGTGGCTGAAGGGGTCAGTGAGTCCCCCAAAATCAAGGCCTTTTCCTGAAAAGCTTTTCCCTACAAGGTCCGGACTGGACCCTGAAGGAACGTCAACTGCTACACCAGCGTGCAGGCTGCAAGGCAATGCCATAGGTAAGGTGAGAAACGTTCGGCTTCAAACCCTACAGTTACCAGTTTGAATTGCACCTGGAAGCGAGTAAGAAGATGCTGCAGTCACTAGTGTAAGCTTTGGAACAGCTGAAGGACATTTTTTTGACGAGGAGCAACAATTTCATCAGAAAAGTCTGGATTTCGGAAGGACCAAAAGCTACTTTAAAAATTGGTTCAAGTCAGGCAAACAGGGTCTGACTGGAGAAAGGGTGCAGTATTTCTCCAAATGTCAAAATATTTCATTGCAACATTTGCCAAATAAAATTGTTAATTTTTCAAGTCAAAACCATAATTTACTTGGGAAAAAAGAAACTTCTTTTTTAAAGAAGTTAAAAAGAGTTGACACCAAAATCAAGATACTTAGTTTTGGACTGAATGCGGTATTTCAGGCTGACCAAAACCAAAACTTTGGGCTTTTGCTTCCCTAAGAAGTTTCTGATACATTTTAACTGAAGCCAGATTTCCCCACACTCTCTCTTAGCCAACCTCCTAACCCCAATTTTTTGAGTCAGCCACTGAACTGAAACATCCATTATTTGCCAGCTCTCTTTTGAAGTTAAAATCAAAGCAAGTGAGCGGCTCAATTCTGCTGCAATTGTAGCTCCAGGGGGTTCTTCAGAAGGGCTCCAGGAAGCCCTCGCTAAGCAGGTAAGGTCCGCGTTAGCGTAACGCAGCCACAGTCCTGCTTCAAACCCTCGACCCCAGCCTCCCGACCTGCCGGCAGCGCGTTGGCCGCGGGCTCCAAAGCCCGCTCCTGAGCAGGAGGCTTCCCTGGGTGCAGCACCCGCTTGCCGGCTGGGATTTCAAAGGCTCGGCTTTTCTGGAGGGAGCTGCGGGACCCAGATTCTTTGAAGGGTTCAGCACAGGGCACACATATTGGATGCCGACTTCTCCGAAAATCTGCCCCGACCTGCCTCTGCTGAGCCTTTGAAAAGCCAAATCTTGAAATCTCTAAAAAACAGAAACTCCCCAATAGGGACACCACGCCGCGGCTGCAGCGCTTCCAGTATCTGGGGAGACGTGCTCCAGGTATCTCCAAACCCTGCGCTGAGTTGCACAGACATGCCTTCAGGGGGGCGGGGAGGGATGAACTAGTATTCAGTAGGGTATTCCCCGCTGAAAAAGGGAACGGCATCGCCCCCGGCACCCTCGAATTACGTCCTGGCTGTTGCCCATCCTGGTTTCTGTGGCAGCCAGGGCGCAGGCAACAGAGATCCAGAAATCTAGGTTTCGACAGCGCTGTCCCTTCTTAGACACCACCATGCTCAAGTGTACACGGCTCCCGCTTCCCGCTCCTTCTCTCTTGCTGGTGGGTATTAAGAGAAGTAGGCGCCGGGTACTTTCTGACCGTGTCCTGGGCCGCATCTGCCAAACTCAGGCACTCCGAAACCATTAATCATACTCTCCTCTTTTCCAATCAGGAAACTGTTTTAAAAACCCTGACGTTGAAGTCCAAAAAATATGACTTCTAGTTGTTTTTTTTTCCTCCAGCCCTTAACATTCATATTTTCCAGCATTTCTGTAAATATGTGGGACAGCATCCTCTTTTTCGTTCTCGGGGCGGGGGGGTAGAGGAGAGGAAAAAAGAGGGGAGAGGAGAGGCTGAAGAAAAGCTGAGATTCTCATGATCCCCAGAGCAGCAGTTCAAGTAAAATACCACATATCATGAGACATATGATAAAATCATGAGCTGGCAGCATGGCTGTAACCCAGCAGAGCTGTTTGGAAACTGTGCGGGAAGCTCCGCAGCGCCTGGAAGCACATTCCGCCACGGACTTGGATGTTTGGTATATAATGGTTTAAACATTTAATGACTTTTACTTTGGCTGGCCACATGACTTTATACCTCAATCAAATTTGGGAATGTTTTCAAAAGGACACTGCAAGATGCCTCTGTGTCCTACAGGTTACGCCCTCGCTTCCTTCCGGCCCCGTCCAATTTCAGATTCCTCATTAGGAACTGCTGAAATGCTCGAGCTGTTCAAAAAAGCAAACCTTAAAAAAAGGAATCTATTTCAGCCATCTGTTTTTCTATTAACCTCCATCTTGGAATGCGGCAGTTCCTTCCGATCAAAATTTGCAAAGAGAAATCAACAGGAGGAAAACCTCACGCCTGGATAAAATGCTGGCCTTTACGTAAAATACAAGATTGCATCGGACGGCAGAAAGCAGAGTCCACGGTGGGCACCCAGGCGATGCCACTCACGCGTGCAGCAGTGAAGCAAGCCCGTGGCGTCCCACTGGAGCTGCATTTTCGCACCTCATCCTTCGCTCCAGGAGCCAGCGGGACACTTCGAGCGAGCAGCGCCTGCCAGTCCCAGGGTGGGATGGGTGGGTGCGTAACCGACGTCGCCAGGAACGAATGATGCTGGTTTCACGCAGAACAGCTCTCTTGGGGCAAAACAGGCCAGAAAATGACGACGACTGGCTCATTATAAATAGCTAAGGGGAAACGGTGGTTCCGGACAAAGGCGTAAAAAGGAGTTTGTTGGGTTTCTCCTGTTCAGCAGGTATAAAAACCAATATTCTCCTCTTGAGTTCAGTGCATCATCTTCCCCATTCCGTGCAATTATACGTCAAATGAAGCGACGTAGGAACCCTGGCCTGCAGGCAGCACAGGCTGGTCCTCTGGGCAGCCCCTCGGAGCCGAGCTGCAGGACGCTGCTGCCTGCCCTGCTGGGGAAACCCTCACCGTCCCCACAGCCTCGTGCCTGGGGTTTTCCTCCTTGGTGTCTACCCTTTGCCCACGACCGCCTCTCTTGTGAAACAATGGTGGAAATGCAGGGGCAAGCACCACAGCTTGACCAAACACCCACAATGCCTCTGCTCCAAGCCAAGGTGGCAAAGTGAGGAAGATACCACATCACACGCACCCGATACGCCCAGAAACACATCGCACCCGCTTCCCAAGCAGAAATACATCCCTCCCTCCTCAGGCTCACCATGCTTTTCCACTCTCTCCAGCCAGGCGCCATGACTGAGCCAGTGAGGGCTGCAATACCGGCAGGGCAAGAGCCTCTCTCGGGGTTGAGGCGGCAGAGATAAGTGCAAGGAGGGGGAACGGGGGCTCGGCGGGTCGGTGGCCGCCGGGGAGGGGATGCCCCCGGGGAGGTGCCCGCCCGACTGAGGGACAGGAGGTTTTTCGTTCTCGGGGCGGGGGGGTGCGGCCGCTCCCTGAGGTGGGAGACGACGGCGGGGCCCGGCCGGCGGGCTGCGCTCTGGCGCCCCCTGGCGTCCCGCGCAAGAAGCGGAGTGGGCCGCAGGCAGCGCGGCGGTAGTGAGGGACCGGCGGGGGCCGAGGAGGGTCGGCGGAGGACGGGGAACCGCGACCGCGGTTCCCCGTCCTCCGCCGACCCTCCTCGGCCCCCGCCGGTCCCTGCTGCGTGGGAGCTGTAAGGGAACAAAAAAAGACGGCCTTACTTGTTGGAGGTGCCGTGCAAATTGGTAAGGAGAGTGAAGTTGTTCCTCACGCTTCGTAGACTGGCCAGCACCTATGAGGGAGGCAAAACCGGAGACGTTATCTTCTCCGCCTAAGGTTTTGGGTTTTTTTTGTTAATTTGACAGGCCAACAGGCTGCCGACTCACCTGGGCGAAAGGTGTGACAATCAGGTCGTCCCCATGCCTAAGGAGAAATAGAGAAAAAGTGTAAATTTACCTGAAACAGGGCATCATTCGCCTCAGAGAAAGAGCGTTTTACAGAGGAAGGTT
This sequence comes from Pelecanoides urinatrix, assembly GCA_013400755.1. Classification (NCBI taxonomy): domain Eukaryota; kingdom Metazoa; phylum Chordata; class Aves; order Procellariiformes; family Procellariidae; genus Pelecanoides; species Pelecanoides urinatrix. Next base: position 27,094 of record VZTQ01003063.1, on the reverse strand, counting down.
TCCCCAGGCAGCGCCCACGACAAAAAAAAAAAAACATTAACCCACACAGCATTTATTTAACACTACATAAAATCTTGTTCCTAATGGAAAGGTCTCGCAGTGTATATCCAAAACAACCTGGCTGGGGCGACTGTTCACATTGGTAACACCAGGCAATAAAAGCCAGGAAATTCAAAAGTTAAGGCAGCACGCTCGCACCGCGGTGGAAAAAAAAAACCATGTAACGGTCCAGGGAAAGGTCAGCTTTGAATTTCCTGGCTTTTGTTGATCTCTGCCACAGTCTTTAATGTTGTTCAGACGCTGGGTTTGGTCCGGCCGTTTTCATCATGGAAGATTTGAGCAGAAGTTCTGAGAAAAATACATCGTCACAGTCAATAAAAGGGATTTTTTTTCGGTGATATTATATATAGTACTCGTGCGTATATGAAAAATCCAGTATGATTTACCTAACCGAGACGTGGCAGGGTAGAGCTACTGCTGTGCAGCACAGATCTGACAGCAGCTGGAAAGCAAGACAACCCAGCGCGGCTGCCGGTGGGCTCCCGTCCCTCTCCGTGCGCTGCACCTCGTGCATCTAATGCACTGAGCGAGGGCAGGAGAGCGGGCACGGCTGCAGGCAGGAGAGAGGGCACGGCTGCAGGCAGGAGAGAGCGGGCACAGCTGCAGGCAGGAGAGTGGGCACGGCTGCAGGCAGGAGAGAGAGCACAGCTGCAGGCAGGAGAGAGCGGGCACAGCTGCAGGCAGGAGAGGCACGGCTGCAGGCAGGAGAGTGTGGGCACGGCTGCAGGCAGGAGAGCGGGCACGGCTGCAGGATGCCCCTCGCACCTCTAGAGAGGTGTCCACCAGTGTGGGACCCCTTCAAAGCGGTGTTCTCCCTGGCTGTGCTGCCACGGAGCACGTCCACGTAGCCAGGCTCAGGTATCTAGACTGCTAAGTCTTCATTTCAAGTTAAAGTTGGCTCAACAGCGATGACAAAACCAGGTCACTGAAGATGCCGGCTCCCCCGAGTGCTGCAGGAGCCTCGATGCCTGCGGTAAATGGACACCTCTAGCTGCAGGCAGCTGTGAAGTTTGGGGAAATGAGGGTGGTGGGCACGGCTGGACCGGGCTCTGCCCGCCCCAGCAGAGCTGTCTCCTCCGGCACACTGCTGGGAACACGGGGCAATTGTTAAAATCCACCGTTTACACAAAACCTGGTATTTGCATAATTTGGAGTGGTTACTTTGTCTCTGGTAAATATTTACTAAATGTTAACTAACAGGGAGGGATATTCTCTTTCAAGACAATTCTCGTGGATCTCGCCAATATTTAGATTTCTATGTCATGACAAAACTTGTAGGGCTTTCGTAACAGTTAAGCTTCTTTTATGAGCACTTTTTTATAGCTTAATGGTCACTTTAAGACTTTAAACTGTGCCTTTGAAAATAAAGGGCTGCAAATCCAGGACACTCATTTAAGCCCCATGCTCTGTGTTGTATTGATCCTCTCAAGCTCAACCATCTGTCTCGGCTTTCTGCTGTATTTTCCGCTCAGTTCTAGCGAACAACCCATGACAGAAAACAGGATGGAGAAGAGTAATACTGTAAATATAAGTGCAGTCATATTTGTATTATCCAGGCTAATGGAGTGTTACCTACTTAAGAAAAAGCAGAGATGATGTTAACCAGGCTTTGAGAACACACGGTGAGAATATAATGGAGAAAAGAGAGTGCAGAAAAACACCAGGCAAGCCAAGTGCTGGAGCAACAGAGCTCTGCTGCCGGCAGGCCCAGCGGGGACACGGGCAGCTCGCAGCGGCGTCTGCCCTGAGCACAGCCCGGGCTTTACCCTGCAAGCGCTTCGTACCCCAAACGCAAATTCCTACGTGAAGAACTAGTACCAAGAAAGGTAAAATGCAAAAATTCTCTATTATTTCAGGATTTGAAAGCTCTTCTGCTAAATTACAGAGAAAAGGGGAATATTTCAAGGACGGGATGGGGAGAGGGAAGTCATGCCTTGGTTGACCACAAAAGCGACTGTCTTGAGCACTCAGGCTATGAAATGCGAGTACCACCCATAAGCACCTCTTAACAGAGCTCTGAGGATTACAGGAAGCCACGTAAAGCTCTTAGTTACTGTATAATATGATATGAGCTGAATTTATGCTTACTGTTCACTTGGGAGAGAAGAGTTCCTGGACATCGTCTTTGGTGATAAGTCATAGTCGCTGTCGGATCTGTACAGGAACGACTCCCTGCGCTGGCTGTGCCCCGGGAACGTCGTGTGCAATACGAGTCCCGACGAGGAGCTGGCCTGCGGGTCCAGCGGGCTGCGACCTGGTGACGGGCCATTTTCCACATCGAAGCTGTGAACAAAACACGTACTGCGGGTCACGCGCATCTGCCAAAAGATGTTTTTCAGCGCGCGGCGCAGGACTGTCCTAAGCGTATCGCATCGACGTGGCTCACACTGTGTCATTTGCTCAGTTCAGGAGACGCAGGGCTACATTTACTGGAGCCTCTCGCTGGCATATTTCTATTGTATGCAAGCAGGACTCTGCATTACAATAAAATATTTACCCTTGAGGCTTCTTTCCTGACTACATCTGCTCAGACCCCCTTCAGCCTGAGCTTTGCTAAGCTCAGCGCAGCTCCTGTCGCTCTCAGCATGAACACGCAGGAGCCAAGCACCGTCCCCAAGCTCTGCAGCTCTCCCCACGCCACCCCCGTGGCCGCAGTGTTTGCCCAAGTCAGGGGGTTCGACTTGCCAAACCTCACTCCGAGCCTTACAAGTGTAACAGGGGCTGAAGGAGCCGTGACATGGCACTACCCTCCAGCCGAGCCCTGTCTCCAGCCGCGCTGAAGCAAACTTTGGAAACCCTGCAAGATTAGTGAGGACTTGGCAGTTCTGCGAGCTGGATGCTCAAGTCTCTTTTCAGCCATAGTTCACGTCTTAGCTACTCAAAATACTAGTTCAGTGCGTTTCAAACAGCTGGGCTGCAAAATGGAGGACTGCTTAAAAAATAAAAAAAAAGCCCCAAACCTTCTGTCACCGTTTCCATTATACACCCACTTTCTTACGGTTTCATAACTTGGCTCCTGCAACTCGTGGCTGAAGTCACCCTGGACACTTTAGCAAGTGACACCCCTCGTAAACCCTGAAAATAAGCAGGTTGGCCTCCTTTCCTTGGGCATTTGGGTCTGATATAAATACCATATGCGTGACCACGTTCCATCTCAGCCAAGTGAAGTACGGGTGCATTCAGTATGAATTTTCTTGCCTTTGGAATCCTGAGGCTTCATCTCACTTGCAGTGGGAGCTGAGTTCTTGCTCCTACCAGGGCACATGCCTCTCCCCATTCCCGATCTTCTCCCGATTTATTGTGCCTGATGACCGCCCTTGACAGCACCACCCAGCTGGGCCGTGCACTCGTCTGCACTCGGACTCGGACACAACATCGAGCTGCGATCGCTGCCGTACGTTTCTCCCTGCTGCTGCTGGCCCCCACTCATCACATTAAGTCAAAAGATCCCCCGTCTCTCCCTCCGCTGTGCACAGCACACAGCGTGCTTTTCACTGCTGCAGGAGGGGGCGGATAAAGTACCCACCCCAAAAACCCAGCAAAACCTCTGGTAGATCTGAAAGTACGTAACACAGAGTTGTGAAAAAAAATAAGGGAGCCTGTGTCCAATTGCAAAACATATCTCGGCTTTCTCTCCTCTTAGAATCATAGAACCATAGAATCATTAAGGTTGGAAAAGACCTCTAAGATCATCGAGTCCAACCATCAACGCAACCCCCCCATGGCCACTAAACCATGTCCCCAAGCGCCTCATCTCCACGTCTTTTAAATCCCTCCAGGGATGGGGACTCCTCCACTGCCCTGGGCAGCCTGTGCCACGGCCTGACCACTCTTCCAGGAAAGAATTTTTTCCCAATGTCCAACCTAAACCTCCCTTGGCGCAACTTGAGGCCCTTTCCTCTCGTCCTATCGTTGGTTACTTGGCAGAAGAGACCGACCCCCCCTCGCTCCAACCTCCCGTCAGGCAGTTGCAGAGCGCGATGCGGTCTCCCCTCAGCCTCCTCTCCTCCAGGCTGAACAGTCTTCTGTCAGTACAGAACAGAGATTCAATACGGGTCGACCGAGCGACAAATGAGAAGAGGAAAACAAATACTAAACTCTGCAGAATGAAATCACAGGTAGAGAAAGTCTCAGAGAAAACCACTGACGTGAAGGTGCCATCGCTGAACTCGACCTGCATTATTTAGACATGAGCCCACGGAGAACGAAAAGACCAAGCAGAACAAAGGCAGCCTCTCCCCTGTTCGGACAGTGACCTGACACCTCGAAGCATTAAGGCTTCTACCTCCTGATCAGGAAATGTGATTAAAATCCAAATTTTATGGCGTAGCCTGTCTGTGGTTCTCTGGGTATTGTCATGAAGGACGCAGAGCAGGGGACAAATTCTCCCACCATTCAAAACCTGAGCACCAAGTGCAACCTCAGCCTTAGGTTTTGCAGAAGCATTTCAGGTTCCTGCACAATAAAACTGAATGCCTTCGCTGAGCGAGCACCGAGCTGTGGTGTGACACCAAGCCGCGTCTGGCGATGCAGGAGGGTGACGCAGGAGCTGCCCTGGAAGCAGCGGTGACAGCGAAACACAGGCTGCGCGCTCTGACGCGGCAGTTCCTGATGCAAGCTGCTTCCCGGCGCTTTTACACCAACTAATCTCTATGAAGCATGACCGATGAATTACAGAACGATTTATCAAATATCAGTAATAAATACACTGCATGTGAGGGATGGCATACTGTGCTTGAGCGGTTATATTCATAACATAAATATTTTACAGTTGTGTATGTGCTTGGGAGGGAGTGGGTGCTCGAACAGTTATTTCTGATGCCTCCAGAAACCACTTACTGGGGTGAAGCAATAAAAGACCAGGTCTCCTGGCAGTTATTCTGTTCCTCATGGCTGCAGAAAGAGGGTAACTACTTTGGTCTCGTGCTAATTGGTCCCACATACGGTTCCTCAAGAATTAAAAAATGCATGGGAACATGCATTTAATTAATGCAATTAAAAATGCATAAGCACCAGTGGAAAGATTTTTGGATTCTTTGGAAATCCAAAGGCAGGGCACCAGTACAATACCGTACACATTGAGGGAGATTTCTACGTCTACCATGCCTCACTGTAACATTTACTTACCCAACTGCATAAGTACATCTTGAAACTGGTAATGGCTCAATTAATATTCTTTTCTTTTACTCTTTATTATCTGCTCTTTTACCAATGACAGCTTGAGTACACTTTATTTGTAGCCACAAAGTAATCAACAGAAGAAACTCAGCTCTGTAACTATGGCATCTACAAAAAACAGCCAGCTGATAATTAATCCATACCTGTTCAGAAAATTAACCATGATTACTCAAAACATTTTATTGCAAAACCTTCAATCGAGAACATTTAGTTTACTGACATAAATGGAAATAGAGCAAGGAGCTAAATCTGAGCATTCAGCTGAGCAGCGCTGCTTCTGGCTGTTTGATCCCGTGCCTGCCGCTTGCTGGTAGACATTAGCAATTGGTTTGGGAAGAAAAGTAAACACACAAGGTTTAAAAAGTATGTAAGAAGCAAAGGGAGGGAGGCAGGGGCAAGGCTGGTAAGGGATCTTTTGCAAAGACTACCAGCAGCAAAGGAGTAAGCTGAGTAAGAGGGAAAGTATCCACCAACGATCTGGTTTTGCATGGCTTACTGTAGCACGGCTTCTATGCCTTGAGGCAGGNTGCCGGCTCGTGTTCAGCCACTGTCAATCAGCACCCCCAGGTCCTTCTCCTCTGGGCAGCTTAAAGATACCCAAATACCTTCCCTTTCCCACTTTAACATTAAAAAAAAAAAGTCCTCTGCCAGCCTAGGCCTATTCTGAGTCACTCCTGCAGAAATTCCCACCTAAGACCGGGAGATTTTCAATACCTTCGGAGGACGTGAACATCGTTGTAGCCGGAGGTGTAAGAAGGACCCCGGTGCTCTGCGACCTGGGTAAAGCTGGAAGTTAAACCTTCGCAAAGGCAGAGCTCCCCAGGAAACAGTTTGCCTGAACCGTGCAAGTTTTCCAGATTTCTACAGCACTTGCAGCTCGCACTGGGATGAGCCGGAGACATTCAAGCTGCATTAGCCCAGCAGTGCCGTGGCTGCTTCCAGCCACCCCCCGTGTGCGCAGCCCGCTCCTGGCTGCACCCTGCCCCTGCTCCCTGTCCCAGCGCCCGGGACGCTGCAGCACGGATCACGCACTTAATCCAGCTGGAAAGGCGTTTTTATATTTTATATCTTTCCGCAAGTTCAGCTTGCAGCCATGCCGGCCCCCTCATCTGGCTCCCCTTCCTTGGGCCTCATCCAGCACTCAGCCAACCACGTGCTCAGCCATTAACAGAAAATTCCCCCCCAAAAAGTCAAGGCTAACCCGGAGTTTGTACTTTTCTCTACCAAGTGTCCTATTTTGTGCTCGTGAATAGGCCCTCCCAGCGGTACGGCTGGGTGGGCAAGGTCTTCAGCACGATGGCCAAAACCCCGGTCTAGGTCTTTGCTGTTGTGGTTTTTTAATAGTTACAAGAAGTCAAATATGGGAAACTCTTTCCCCCGGATGACCCAACATTAGGAGAATGTGGCCCAAGATATGTAAAGCAAGAGCTTAACCTTGTGTTTTTCGAATCTCTGCTGCACATTAAGTTCACCAGTTGCTCTTGGTTTGTACAATAGCCCATCTGGAATTGTGTCCTGATGCAAAAAACATCTCTCAAACAAACATTTGCTGAAATTGGTAAGAATTGCAATTAGATTGTAAAGTTGCCCTCTCAGAGCTGCATTTTCCCCTAAATTTTTTCACTGGAAGTGAACTGATGAGCTCTGCTGGAAAAACTTAACCATCAGTGTGGCATCATGTTCAGAATACGCCACAGATTGCAAGAGTCCTCTCCAAAGTCTGCGGCACCCGATAGTCTTTGTGTAAGTGGAAAATAAAGCTGCATTCGTCTAGTGAAAAATAAGGACGGCAAAGTACAAAGCACCACGACAACAGGCTAGAGAAAAAAAGCTAAAATTTGCTCTGCAGTTTATCTTCAAGCACCAGCACTCGCAGTCGTGACGCCCTATTTGTGAAACAACGATGGCGCAGCAGCACCGAAGCAGCGGCAACAAGCTCCAGAGGTAAAAAACCAGCAAACGCTTGATCTGTATTCTAGTCGCTCCTCACCCCTCGTCTGTACCAAGGGATGCTGGATGAAATGTCTTTGGCCCAAAGCACGGTCATCCGCCGGGATGTGCCTCTTCTTTTCCTTACCGCCAGGCGGACCCCAAGGGATCTTCCGCACAAGCAAGCGCATGCCCAGCGTGCTCAGGATTAAGTGGGCACTGTTGAGACTTAAACTTGCGTTACCTAAACACATAGGTCACAAACCTGGTATCTAAGGTCCCTATAAATCGTGTAAGATAAGTTACATAAATACCTGTCCCACGCGGGAGATCTCCTCTCTAAAAAGCCTGCCTCGCTCTAAGGTCCCGAGAGCTCCAGCGCACCGAGCTGACACCGCTCCCCGGTGCCTCCAGCGTGTGCCATCAGGTTTATTCGGCCAACATTTCCAAGTGCTGTGACAGTCTCAGGGGGTGACAGTGTGTCTGGAGGCCACCGAGGGCTTTGAAGGAGTTGAGCCCACTTGCACAGAGCCAAAAACTGGCTCCACAGGAGGAAAGGTGACAGTGTCCGTATGGGACGGGCGTTAGTTAACCACACGCATCAGTGGTGCCGTCCGTATGCCAGAAAATAATTGCAAATCTAAGACTTGACTGACAGACAAAACCAAGTCTCCTGAGGCCCTTCTGTATTTACCAGTGGATTCACGAATGTGCAATTCATGAGCGCGAGTGAGTGGCACCCCTGAGGTTAGCATATTCTCAGGGTTAGTGACCACCAGCAGAAACCCAGCAGCTGACGAAGGGGGGAATCCGGTGGGCACAGAAAGCCACAAATCCCACTGCCAGCCAAAGGGAACAGCAGACCCACCAGGCAAAACCCAACCCGGCAAGCGCGCGGCCAGCGCGGCGAAGGCAAAGCATGCAACGGGCATGCCGGAGCAGTGCCAGAGCCCCGCAAGTCTCCCCTCTCAGCACCCCAGAGGTGATCACAGAATAGAATCATGGAATCACTAAGGTTGGAAAAGACCTCTAAGGTCATCGAGTCCAACCGTCAACACAACCCCCCCATGCCCACTAAACCATGTCCCCAAGCGCCTCATCTACACGTCTCTTAAATCCCTCCAGGGATGGGGACTCCACCACTGCCCTGGGCAGCCTGTGCCAAGGCCTGACCACTCTTGCAGTGAAGAAATTTTTCCTAATATCCAATCTAAACCTCCCTTGGCGCAACTTGAGGCCGTTTCCTCTCGTCCTATCACTTGATCTGTCCCCTGGCTTTCTCCCGGAGCCAGGCTACAGTTAAACTCAACATCCAGCTCTCCACTTACTCAGTTGGAGGGGAGGAAAGCTGGTGGTGGAGGAGAGGAGGTGGCAGGGTGGGCAGCGGGAGGAGCAGGGTGGCTGCAGAGCGATGCTCAGCACAAGCGACGGGGCAGCCACAGCTCCATCTCCTTTGTCCCTCTGCATTTTTTAATAAACCAGGATCTTAATAAAGTGAAGAGCAAAGAAGGAGACAGCAGGTGGCAGGAGTTAGCTGTAGCTCGCTCCGACAAGCAGCGAAGGGGGCACTTGCTTTGGACCTGTGGAAAGATGTGATTGTACCACGGTAATGAGCAGAGGCAATACGCAACGGCAAGTCAGGAGAAATCACGCTCAACTGTAGAACACAACAAGGTTTCATGAGTCATTCTGCAAAACAAAGAAAATTAATAAAAGCAACCCCCAACTGTCCAAATTCGGCAGTTTTACAGTAATGACTACAATTTCTCTACATTAAAAACTACTGCAGTCCTTTATTATAGGGGGAAAGTCCAACCAAGCCTCTGCAGGCAGAGGGATCCCTCCTGCGGGACTCCCCATCGCCCTCCAGCCACCTTCTCCCCCACCCAGTGATGGGGCCAGCTCCCTGCAGCATGAGGACCCGTTCCCATCAAACCAGTCCTTCCCCAGGCTTGGGGAAGAGCGGCTGGAAAGTGCCCAGAGGAGAAGGACCTGGGGGGGCTGGTCGACAGCGGCTGAACACGAGCCGGCAGCGTGCCCAGGTGGCCAAGAAGGCCAACGGCATCCTGGCCTGTATCAGCACTGGTGTGGCCAGCAGGAGCAGGGAGGGGATCGTGCCCCTGTACTGGGCACTGGGGAGGCCGCACCTCGAATCCTGGGTTCAGTTTTGGGCCCCTCACGACAAGAAGGACATGGAGGGGCTGGAGCGTGTCCAGAGAAGGGCAACGGAGCTGGGGAAGGGCCTGGAGCACAAGTCTGATGAGGAGCGGCTGAGGGAACTGGGGGTGTTCAGCCTGGAGAAGAGGAGGCTGAGGGGAGACCTCATCGCGCTCTGCAACTGCCTGAAGGGAGGTTGGAGCGAGGGGGGGTCGGTCTCTTCTCCCAAGTAACAGCGATAGGACGAGAGGAAACGGCCTCAAGTTGTGCCAGGGGAGGTTTAGGTTGGACATGAGGAGAAATTTCTTTCCTGCAAGAGTGGTCAGGCCTTGGCACAGGCTGCCCAGGGCAGTGGTGGAGTCCCCATCCCTGGAGGGATTTAAAAGACGTGTAGATGAGGCGCTTGGGGACATGGTTTAGTGGGCATGGGGGGGTTGGGTTGACGGTTGGACTCGATGATCTTAGAGGTCTTTTCCAACCTTAGTGATTCTGTGATTCTGTGATTCTAAATGAATCCTAAAGCAGCCCTGCTCCTTCCCACAGCACAGCACCACCGTCACATGAAAACACGGCAGCTGCCAAGGTGTCCCAACAGAAGATGCTGCCTCCAACTTATCCAACAATTCAGGCTTTCGAGCCCTTTGATCTACCTCTGCAAGGGGGTCTTGGCACAAAACTTCTTGGTGGTGTAGCAATAAGGAAGAGACAGCATAGGGAACACGTTGTCCCTGGATTAGCATTGCCCGCCAGCAGCCTTGGATCGTGGTAAGATTTGGCATAAAAACTGAAAAATAGGATTGCGCCACGATTTTGATGTAATTCAGAATCATTTGAATAGTCATTGCAAGTCAAATGGTTACCAGGAGAGCTATGCAGCCCCACAGTTTGTTTCTAGATCTGTAATATACAGTACAAAGACAGACACATTTAAGTCTACCAAACCAGGCAGGCTTGTGTATTTTTTGTTTATGTTACGAATTTACACTTTTCCCGCGGATGACAGCACTGACTCTACCATCTGCTTTGCCTTCCCAACTCATTCCTGACGGCATCACTCCTGAGCTTCTAACTACGGTACCACCTTTACTATGGTATCAAATATGTTTCCAAAATACGGTATTTCAGGAAGTTTGGGCAGATTCTGCTCATTATAAAGATCCTCTCGCAATCATTAGAGCCCTGCTTCTCACCAAGACGTTCAGCTGGATTTTTAACACCATTAGCAATGAAAAATGCCGTTTCTTACATCTTCAGATCTGTACAGGCACGACTGTTTCTCACTGCTATCTGATGTTGTGCACCTGTTTCCCGTTATCGGCACAGCTTGCTGGTTTTTCTAAATAATCTTTCACGCGGACAGGTCTGTGCTTGAAACCACCAGCACTTCGTGAAACAGGATCGGACACACGGCGGGCATGCCGGAGCTGAGCACACCGACAGCCGATGCAGATGCCCTAGCACGGGCACAGGGCTCCGTGAGGCTCAGCGCCGCAGGGATTACGGCTTTTTCCCCCCCTCCTGACCTTCTCCCTCCAAGGGGAAAATCTTGTTGCTCTCAGGGGCCTCTCAAAAGTGTTCAAATCCCTCTGCCAGGTTTGTCCCTCACTCTTTTTTATCTCCAGAGCCTAAACACCCGTGCCTCCTGAAATACAGCCGCCAAACTCCTCGCGGTCCCTCCCCAGCACCGTGTATCGCAGCTGCCTGGCACAGAAAACCCAGCAGCACTTACTTAAGTGTTTGTAATGTAAACTGTCATCTGCTGCTAAACATGTTATTAAGCCTCCGTGTGTATCACAAAGCAAAAATATACGTTGATTTGACTTCGTTACCTCCAAATATAGAAATTCACTCTTCCTAGCAGCTCTCTTGTTCAACGGAGGCAGAATAACCAGGCCCCCTGCCACGGCCGCAGCCCGTCTGCCACGGCACAGGACGGGGGCAGGAATTAGCTTGCCTTGTGCTTACGGACCGCTTTGAGTCTCAGGAGCCCAGGGCAGACCGGGGAGCTGGTGGCACTCCCTCTGCAGCCCAGCTCCATCTGCAGCGTAGCACAAAGGTGAAAATACGCATAGGCAGCCAGAGCCCTTACACCTCATAACTCAGCAGCGGTACCCTAGTGAGGCTCACGGTTTGCACGGCAGCAAACATCAGTTCAGCCACCAGCTCAGCACGAGCACCGTTGGGTTTCGAAGGACGGTACAAAGTGCTCATTCAGTTTTTTTAAAGCTCTATTCACTACAAAGAAGCCATGGTGTTACCTGCTTGTTCAGTGTCTGCGGCAACCGCTGCCTGAAACTCTCAGCATCTCGCGCATCAGGTCCTCGAGCCGTTACTTCTCCCCGTTGCCATTCACTCACCGGCAGCAGTGGAAGCCACCAGGCAGCGGAGCCACCGCCATGCCGAAGGACGGCACGTAGCCCCGCGCCCGCTGCCGCCTTGCACTGGGCCTGAACAGTCACCAGGAGGTGGTCGGAAAAGTACAGGAGGGAGGTAAAAATGAGTTCTGTTTTCTTCTAGCATGGAGGGTTCCAAGAAACCTAATCCTTTTCATGGTTACTACAGGTAAGTAGCTTGACGTTATCCTCTAACAAGCTAACATCATGTGGTTGTTTAAGTCCCCCAGAGAAGAAAACCTGAATTCTATAAACCAGTTGTTATTTTCCCAAATGCACATCTTGGGCCACTTTCTCATCTTACTACGGTTCACTGCCATTAATCTCTGGAAAATGCAAGGCATAGTCGAAGACAGCAGACACCCTCCCTATTTTCACTTCCAGAGCTTGTAAATGGGTGTGAGCGTGATCGCTCTTAGCACGGGCAGCAATGCCACTTCCTAAGCGCTTCTTTCTTTTTCCTTTTGAGAATATCCTAGCCAGCCACCGACCGACTAGCCGCTTTTCTTCCCTACGGCTGCTGCCCCAGCCGAGGTATTAACGAGGTGTTACCCTCCCCGGGCAGCACCCACACAGCTCTTCTCCTCGCCTTGTGGGTGTTGCTGCCCAGCGCCCTCCAGCCGCTCACAGCTCATCAGGACCAAATCTGCTCCGGCACAGGGGCTGTGCTTTTGCTGCGCTGAAGGACCCGGCCGGGTCTCACCGAAGGGACAATTGCCACCTTTTCCCTGCTGGACGGGCAGCACCCGTGGCCGGCAGTACCGGTGGCACGGGGACAGCGCGGTGCTCCTCAGCAGACACTCACCGGATTTTGGCATCACCTGCTCTGCGCAACGGTGCTGTTCTGCGGCACAGATGATCCATTCAAGTGACGGGACAGTATTTATCCCAGTCTGGCCCGGCTGTTATGCTCTGTTCAGTGTCAGTTCAGCTTTTACAGCTGCGTCTAAGCTCCGTAACATTTTACAGACTCTCTGGAGGAGGCTGCCCACGGTGGCCTGGCTCGTGTGATGGGGACCCCAGTGCGGGGCTGCAGCTGAGCCCGGTGCCGTCTGGTGGGGCTCCAGGACACCTTCCTTCTGCCGAGGAACAAGCCCTGGGGTGGGTGATTCCCAGCCTGGGATGGGTAATTGCACCCAGTAAGTGTGTACACGGGGTCCAGCCTCACCCTTTCCCCACCAGGGTATTACCGGCAATAAAAGGAGAATCACAGTCATACATCGCATCTTTTATCAATGCATCTTAAAGTACGTCATATACCTATTAAGTGTAATCTGCTCTTAACAGTCATCCCAAAGCATGTCGTGAGCTAATGGCAAATGCAAGACAGCAGCACAAGTCTCCAGGGTCCCGTACAGCAAACGACCTCTGCTTCCAGTACGCAGGAAAGTGTTCCTGTATCTGTACGGAACCGGAGCACCAGGAGGCTGCTGGCCAGAGTCATGGTTTAGTTCATCCTGACCTTAAAAAGAGGATGGCCTGGCACGACTCCAAGAGGCACTTTTGCCTTTTCAAACAGGCCAGCAAGCTCACAGCAAGGCACTTTGCTCTGCCATAACTCCGTCCGGCTGCGACAGGCTGCACAGAGGCATCAGCTACAAATCAAATAGCTGTTCTGATCTGCTGTCAAACAGACCGGAGACAGGAATTAAATGACAGTAATTTTTAACAAGTTGCAGAGACCACAGATTTTTCCATTTTACCTGGCTAATCTGAACTGGAAGGACCGGCAGCCTTTCAGGCAGAAGATTTACAGATTTTCTGCGCTAATGTTTTAAACTACCCTCAGCCCATCTGCAACACCCGAAGTCCAACAGTGGACGTGTGGAAAGCTGCTGCGCTGAGAAATGCACCAAGCCTTTTCACTTGATTCATAAAATAATTATTTGACCGGGTTTTTGGATTTATCTCCATAATTGGTATCTGTGTTCCCTGCCAGCAAAAGGACAATAAAATGTCCTAAGATGGTATTCAGATTATTAAATCCTTTGGAGACTCGGCCCTCCCAAAAACACTTAATCTGGTTGGGTACATTTCAGCAAAATTTTACTTGCTCCACGTCTTTCAAATGTCTGTACTCTTCATCTTTTATATCCATAGGAAAAGACACTGTACATCGCAAACAGCAAAGTATACTGATGTGATTTCAAGGGCAACCTTTTTTATAGCTCTTATTGATCATTTCAGGCCCAGCAGAAGCTTAATGCAAAAGTAGCCTCATCCAAATCACGAGCATCTGCCAACTGGTACTATTTGAGGACAAAATATTAAGGATGGAAAAATCTGGCCCTTTGGCAGAAAGTCGTGTGTTTACTCTGCCTAAGTGGTTTGGCACGTGTACCGAACGGACGGTCGGAAACAACACCCTCTTCCAGGGCACCGCAATAACGCACGATACCAATACCCTGCGGTTAATACAGCTACAGCTGAATATTTGCTGTAACTGCTTCGCTGCCAACTACGGTATTTCCGTCATCGCTGCAGCCGAGCAAAGGCAGAGAAACGGCTCATTGGTTTGTTTTTAAACGGCAGCTCCTTACTCGCTCTGGTCAATCGCGGCCGCGGCCGTCGCCGCGCTTCTCGCTGCTCATTTGTTTTATTCCCGTTAACGCATCAGGGTCTTGACGGTAAGGCCAGAGGGGCTCAGCTCCTTCATCCTGCTGAAACGCCCGCTGAGGGATGATGCTTCCCTGCGGGTACCAGGGGCAAGGCCAGCAGAGGAGACGAGATCTTTAAGCTCAAGGACATCGCTGGCACAAGAACGAGTGGGTATAAAACGGACAGGAATTAACTGAGGCTGGAAATAGGAGGAAAATTTTTTGCCTCGAGAGCAGACAGATCACTGAACAGCTTTCCTGTAGGAGTGATGGGGGTAAACACCAACTTGATGTTATTACTGGTGGGATTAATGGCATAATTCACTACAACACTGCGGGACGGAGCCTGGTGGCACAGGAGGCTCATCCCGCAGCTGGCACTCGGGCTTTGCCCCCGACGGACACGGGAGTGAACCCCCACGCCGGCTCGCTCGCAGGGAGCCGGTGCCCACGTTTCCCCCGCGCCGTCCGTGAGTCACGCGGATGAGCCGCATCCCACTGAACATCCGTCCGCTCTCCAGAAGCATCCTTATTTTGGGGGATGTCACAAGGGAGAGACTTGGCAGAAACGAGCTGCCTGGTTTGGGGTCTCTTTGCCCCCTTCCCACCCCCCCAGTGCCGCGGGGGGAAGGCAGAAAGCCGCCTACCAAACCCCTTCTCTCCCTTGCTAAGCCGGAGCCCGGCCAGCACAGCAGGCAGGCGGCTCGGGAGGACACAAGCAAGACACGAGCAAAGGGCTGGCGTCAAAAGCACGTTGCACCATCCCAAACGAGAGCCCTCCGGCATCGCCCCTGCCACCGATGCTGTTACCGTAGCTCAAGATAATCCCCACACCTCGGCACTTGCGCAGGCACAGGCAGTAAATACAAAGCGTGCCGTCTGCTGGCATGCACAATAAAGTATTTCCATACATTTGCATCTTTATTAACGATGCCGGTGAGCTGCAAGGGATACCTGAGCGCAGGCAGTGACCAGCAGTGACACGCTCTGCCTGCCCACGCTCCCTCCCTTCCTCCTCAGGCTGTCTGAAAACAAAACGGGGGGAAAGGAGGATGAATTTAAAACACAGATTTTTATTTTCGGCTATTAAATCACATGCTCTGAAATGAAGCTTAGTAATTCTGGACAGCAAACTGGATTTAGCAGAAAAAAAAAACCTTCTACAACGTGCAGAAGGTGAGCAGCAAGAGCAAAATCTTCTATAGGAGTGACTATGGGCCCAAAAAGCCAGGCAGGCCAAAAGTTTCGCAGCGTATTTCATGTAGTTTAATGCCAAATGGTGAGCTCATACAGTAGAAACGAGGCCCCAGATTTTCCAGGTGTGGCAGAGCTCAGGATGTCGGTCCTGCAGGCCTGCCAGCTATTGATCGCAGAACTTTAGGAAGGAGGCAAACATTATTACCCATTACATAGGATAGCCATTATTTGGGGTTTTTTTACCCTTTCTAGCATCCTTACAGCTTGCTTCTCCATCCAAAAGACGCCTTCTAACCCACAGTGTGTGTCCGCACAGGCCAGCCCCTCTGCGGGTGCCTTTGCTGCCCGGATCAGGGCAGTTCTCATCCCAGTTCTCCCGCTCTCACCGAGCCAGCGCAGGAATCGCCGCTCCTGTTCCTGGCTCCCATCGCCTGGCTGAAACTCCCAGCTTGCCGCTTCCTTTACACGCAGTTTCACAACCACCTCGTGACTCCTCTACAGCACGTTTGTGCTTGCAACAGCCCGCGTCGACTTATTGCCAAATTAGCTCCTTGCTCAAGTCCTTCCTCAGCTCATCATCCTGCCATAAAGCCCTTCGGAAAAGCTCCTGCCAGCCTCCTCCACTGCCTCCTCGCGCCGCCGCACCGGGCACGCTGCATCTCAACCGGCTCCTCTGTGCCTGCGTTTCTAAAATCCTCTCGGGAAGGAATTATTTCTCTGATGTAAAAGCAGATAGTGCACTGTTGGCACCCAAAATATCATTTAATAACACTGTTATTTTCTCGAGACCTGCAAATCTTCCCAAGAGCTGCTTCAGGGCTCATTTTGATCTTACTTAATTAGCGATCCCTTAGAAGCTCTGTTTCATGTCGAAAATCACTTGCTGGAATCACTACTTTGGAGTCACTTACTGCAAATCATAAAGCTGCACTATTCCAAAGTCATAGAGATGTGGAAGCACAGAGCAAAATACATTGCAGCCCCAAACGATGAATATACTAAATGCAGCTATAAGTCATCAAGTCCGGTAATAGCAAATACAGCCACAAACACTTGGAGATTCGGAAGAAATATTAGCAGAGTACTTGCTACAATTGATTACCATTTAATAATGCAGAAGGTGAAGTTTTCAGTGTGAATAAGCATAAATGTGTAGGCATGGCACAAAATCATTATATCTGATTGCTGTTTAAGACTCACATCATCATAGTAAAAGCTTCATTCTTGAGCTAATACAATTCAGACAACCTGAGTATTTTGTTGTATTGATAAAGGTTTGTACTGAGCTAATGAAGAACGAGAGGGCAGAGGTAATCAACGTCCAAAATGGATCCATTTAAAAAATACTGACAAATTGTGTGAAAACATTCACCGTTGCAAAACCTGAAGACAGTATGCACAGATGTGTTATTCCAAGGGGGAGAAAGAAACGTTTGATGTCACTGATGAAAACACATGAGAGAAAACACCTGAAATTAGTGAGGAGCAGCGGAAAGTCCCGGGGGGGCTGGCTGGCCGGCGGCGGGGGCAGCAGGCAGGGCAGGCAGGGCAGGCAGGGCAGGCAGGGCAGGCAGGGCAGGCAGGGCTGCAGCAGTGGGTCCGGCGATGCCGGGGCACTGAGCAAACACCCCGGCGCACACCCACCCCTCCTGCCAGGGCTGAGCCCAGCCGTACGTGCTCGGTACCGGTTTTCAGGTCAATAATTCTCTACGCTGTAGACGTGAGCCTTCTTCCTGCAGCTCAGCACCGAACGGGGGTGTTTAACCCTTCGTCTGTTTGCAGAAAAGCTGCGTGTGCTAGATCGCTGCTAGCCACATCATTTAAATTGGAAAGATGGATTAAATTTAGCCTGTTCAAGCTCAGATGAAATCCCAGCAGGAGACTGGAAGGAACCTTAGCACCAGCCCACCGCCTCCCACCCCAGCTCAGGCATCTGCCTCCTCCAGCCCAAGCTGAGACGCAGTTTCTGAAACTTTTCCCCTTGCTCCCTGTGCTGTTGCTGAACTCCAGCTGGAATCCAGCTCCTTCCTCCCTTCAAGCTGTGAGCTTTCAGGTTAGGAAACCTTTCTGCAAATGTGTTGATGTACTTGGAACTGGATGATGTCCAAGAAACCAATCAGTCCCGGGGGGAGCAGGACTGCGTGCTATCTGTCTGCCAGCCGCCGGCAGCGTCTGGAAAAGATCAAGATTACAGACCCAGGGTGGGAGACAAACAACGGGTATTCCCTTTATACCGCTCAGCCAGAATAAAATGTGACACGCTATATTAATAACCTGGCGTCACCCAGCAAAACATCTGACCAAGGGGAACATAAAATGCCACGCAGATATCGAGGGCCTGATGGCAAGTCATGTGAAGAGCAAACAAGATAGCTGGGTGGCATGAGATGCAACCGGGGAACAAAACCTTAATGTCAAGCCCTTTTGTGCTCAGCAGAGTCAGCCCTAAATGGGTTTGTGATTTTTGCTTTCTGCCAAGGTACTGCTTTAATTGGGCAAGGGAAACTGCTCAGTGTATTCAACAACATAGAGCGGAGAGGAAAATGGCACGTGCCAGGCTGAGAAGCCATGTAGAAGTCACCCTGATTAACTGCAAAGATCTATTACTGGTAGGAACGCATCTTATTCGTTGTGGCTTTTTACTTTACTATCGTAAGAAATGTTCTCCGTGACTTAATCTAACAACACAACCTTTTTTGCGCACGCTGTTAACCAGCCACACACGGAACCCCAATTCTGTCTAAATCTACACTGGCGGGCACCACTAGCTCAGCAAGCAAAGCCAGAATTAACTCCCATCCCTTCTCATTTCCTTGGGTGAGGTGGAAGCAAAAAGCCACTGACCGCTGAGACAGCCCGAGAACATAACCACGGACACGGTGGCGGATCTCATCCTCGCCGTGACTCTCCCGCACGCTGGCCGGTGGCTTGGTGGTGGCGGGGGCCAGCCTTAACTACACGCTGCTCTTACCTGGCAGGGCAAAGTCCCCCCTGGGACTTTGGGAGCAGGAGCTGAAACCTCCCGGGTCCCTCTAAGACATCAAAAGTTGGCCTAACTCCCAAATTATAGTGGCCACCCATACGGCTTCTCAAGCAAATTTGTGATGTAGAAAATGTGAGCAAGCATAACCGAGCCGTTTACTGACGGGAATTTAATAGATTAGTACTTCGCCACAGAAGTCACATCCTAGCAATGCCCCTTCCCAGACTCTTGTAGCACCTCCATCATCATCTGAATAGCATCTTTAGTACTTGAACCTCTTTCCAGCATAAAGACAGTTCAATAGCAGCTTTCAAGCCTAGAGTAGCTGCGCTGGCTGCATTCCATCTTCACAGGAGTATGAAATTCTTGCTGCAGTCTAAAAAAGAAAAATCACTTAGCACAAATAAGGTCTTTTTTAAAAACCACTGATTAAATAGATATTGACAAGATAGAGCACAATGGCTTTGATGGAGCCACTGCAACCTATTATATAAATCCTCATTCATGCTCATAAGAGTTTTTCCTTTTCTTTTTTAATAACAGAAGAGAAAATGCAGCCACGTAAAAGATATTAAATTGCATAAAAATGTGTGACTGGTAAGTTTATGACTTAAACTCAAAGAAGCAAAGAGACAGAGAGCTTGGGCTGGAAATCTCGGCTGCGAGCTCCCAGGAGCCGTGCTGTGGCCTTGGCCCAGCGGCCCCGGAGCTCGCTTGGACTCAGCTCCGCAGCACCCGAGCCACAGAATTACACCTCTTCTGAAGAAAAGGATTTAATTGCAGAGTTTATTTATGGCCGCACGCTGACAAGGAAAGCAAAGCGTTCTGTGAGGGGGCTGGTCGATGCTTAGAAACTCCGACCCTAATTCTATAAATGTTCCTCCTCTGCGTCTATACTGCTACAGCCCCAGCACCTTCCAGCCATGCATTAAGCAACGCCACTAACATACGTTAGCAGCACTATTTACACTTCCATACGCTGCTGTACGAACATGTCAGACCTAGTTGAAGGCAATACTTCTCCTACAGCTTTGGCAATTTTCTGTATTTCCTCCCAAGAATGGATTTTTTGGTTAGAATCCACCTCTTAACACATTTAATCTGAAATAAATATATAATATTGCATCAGTCATCAGCTGACTTGCTCTTAGCTCATTAGCTGGGCTTGCTCTGCTGGAACTAAAACTGGTCTGGGAAAGCAGCAGTAAGTGTAGCGTTTAATAAAATAGTTTTTAAAACACTGTGTAATTTTATTGCAGTAAAGCAAAAGGGGGTCAGCTTGTTCTTCCAGCCTCCACTCCAAACAATTTACTATCTTTATAGCTGAAAAAAAATGTAGGCAGCCTTTTGTGATTTGAGTGAAACTAGGACATTCAATATATACCCACTTCAAAACTTCACTCACAGATGTTCCTTCAGCTATTATGTATTCTCTAGATTTTCAAGAAAGCCCTTTTATGCACTCTACATGGCTTGATACGGACACAGCATCTCCTTCGCTGCCACCTTCCTCCAGTAAATTTCTGCTCTCATAAGTGTCTCTAACCACAAATAGATGAAATCAAGCTCCGACCAGGCAGACTGGCTCTCCCCGGAGCTACGGTGTCGTACAACACTGGAGCTTGATGGCCCAACCAAGGTATGAGTTGGCCCCCCAGGTGAGTATGTCCCCCCAAGCTGCCGGCCCCAGCTCCCACTCACCGTGTCCCTCAGCCTGCAGCAGTCAAGGCCATGTCGTGGGGCAACACCCCTTGTTCTCTGATGAGCAGGAGGCCTCCCCGGGCATCTCCATCTCCCTCTCAGGTGCATGACACCAGGCTAAATGAGAGACCTTGTGGTCACTGACTCCTGGTCTCAACCAGGTTTTGTAGACTGTGGCTTTGGTTGGCTCCACAACCCTCTGATGTTGAGCCAACATCATGTTTTTGTTGAGGAAACAAGCCGGGCTTTACAGCCATCCTCTCCGCCAGATGTTTTCCCTATTAGAAATTCTGCTTCCTTGAGTTGCCAGTGATGGGACAAGGGTGCTTGAAGGCTGGACCGTTACAGAGATCACATCCAGCCCTACCATCAGTGCACCCCAGTGTCTGATCCAATGGATGCTTGCCGTTGCGGTTGGGCACAGACCCTCGATTTTTTTTATTTCAATATTTTAGTTTTTTAAAATTTATTTTCAAAAATTTAATTTTCAAAATTTATTTCAATAAAATTTATGTCTATAAATTTCTCCACTGAAAGGGTTGTTAAACATTAGAACAGGCTGCCCAGGGAAGTGGTTGAGTCACCATCCCTGGAGGTATTTAAAAGACGTGTAAGTGTGACATTTAGTTTAGTGGTGGACATGGCAGTGGGCATGGTTTAGTGGTGTACATGGCAGTGTTAAGTCTATGGTTGGACTCGATGATCTTAAAGGTCTATTCCAACCTAAATGATTCTATGATTCTATAAGGTGGCCACGGGGGACTTGACAACTTGGCCCAATACCAGGACCCAAACCAGAAGTCAGTATCCTCACTGAGACAGCATCAAAAAGCACGTTGAGCTCAAGAGATCTGTAACTTCAGGAGCAAACAACGTGTAAGGAAGACGTTCCTAATCCTGCCTTTCTTCTCTTGGCTGGACATGGGAGCTCTGCAGCCCGGTGGCTCTACGGGAGGTGGAGAGGCACGTGCCAAGGGTGACTTCGTGATACAGGACGGCCAAGCGCGATGCTCCCTGGACCTGTGGGGCATCCCCTCTGCCGTGCTTCTTGCAAGAGAGGGACTAGTTTGTGCCTGCTATGAGTGGTGAGCGTCCTTCCAAATGCTGTGCAGTCCGTACATGTCCACACAGTGGTTCTTCACAACCAGGCAGGACACAGCTTCTTCTCTTGGGTTCGCTGACCCAAGACACTCCATTGAGACAGGCTGTGGTCCCCACCTCACACTCACTGGCCGTTGATGTGGACAGCACGCAGAACCAACAACTTCTTTGCTGCTCCTCAGCATCAGAAAGGGTTCACAAGAAATGTTTGTTCGGGAGACTGACAGGCTCTCGGTCCCAAAACTGGACTCAGATGACAAGTAAGAAAGACACATATTGAACCTCTCTGGGTGCTTAGCCTTTACCTTCTCTGCTTTGCAAGGCACAACTCAGCCGGCAAAACCAACAATTTAGTTCACTGGCGTCACCCTCCGTGTGAATTCATTCCTTTTCCTCGTGATGTTATCTAGTGTCAACGCCCCTGGGGCTTTCGCCGGAGGTGGGAACTGCTGACGTGTGCGGGGATTCTCACTGTAGCTGAAGTAGAGATGAAGAAATCCCTGACTCCTCTTCCTCCAGCTGGCTTCCATCTCTTTCCCTTGGTGTTTTCATGGTAAAGCTTCTCCAGGGCTCAGCCCGCCCGGGGGTGGCCCTGCTCCCCGCACCCTGCTCCCACCCGGCACGAGGCGCACCCGAGGCAAAGCAATGCAAGATTTCCATGGGTTTATTGGGCTGAGCTGCAGGGTGACGGGCCAGCAGGTGACACCGAGCCACTGATCCCACGGCTGGACTCCATATGTAAGGCGCTGGCAGCTGGGATGGCTCCCGAAAGACCAAGAGCCAGGAACAGGGATCAGGGACTCGAGACCATCCGGACTGGGACAGTGCAGCACTTCAGTGGGAAGTTCACCCCACCCAGTACTTAAATCACTCCCACCCGAGCCGATACCCTGTCCCACGTAATAGCATGGAAGCAATTACATGGCAGAGCAAGATTCAGGTCCGTAAACTTCGTGGGTCCCTGCGTCCAGTCCTCTGCTACTGCAGGCTCTACACTAGACAATCTCCTCCACAAACTTACCAAGCTTTCTCCTGAGTTTCTTCAAATTTCTAGCATGTCTCCCCAGCGGAGATGCCCCGTGGTGCTGCACGCCAGCGGGCACCGCTCCACCGCGAGGTCTCACCACCAGCATCGCAGCTGGACCACAAACGTTCACCGGGGAAAGCCCACACCCACGGCAAAGCCGTACGGGGCTCACGGCTTGCCGCTATCCCGCAGTCAGCACGCCGGCTCTCCTCCTCAGCTCTTTGCAGCTAATGAGTTTCCAGGGTATAGCTGAAGCTTTTCTTACTAATCCCCACGTACGTGACCTTACACTCTGTATTGCTGAACTTCACCAAGGCCAAGCAATCGTTCCAGGGCAGCACCACAACGTGCAACAGCGGGTGTACGGAAGATCAAACGAGGGAATCGACGCAAACATAGCAATGAAAGTATTTCAGAAGATCAGACGTAGGATTTATCCCCGAGAAACCCCGTTGCTAACTTCCTGCAGCCTACGAGCCGTCCTTGCCGTACCACCAATTTCAGTGCGCTACCCCTGCAGCTCATTCCTTATCCACCTTACAGCTCTTGTTGCAATCCACACCTCCGGCTTACATCTCACCATGTCATATTCGGCACCACGCTGAATGCTTTAAGATAGAAATCTACTGCATTTACTTGATCTGGAAAAAAAAAAAGTTGTCTAATTAGAAACACCCATTAGGACTAGAACGGTGTACCTAAGACAGACCCATTTCACCACTGCCTTTGTATTTTTAATTAACCTCTCCTTCCAAACTAATTGCTAAACCTATGCTAAGGAAGTGATAAAAATTGAACAGAAATGTCAAAATACAGCATATAATGAAGATTAAAACAAAATTATGTAGGATCAGTGTAAAAATAATAGACTTACATAAGATAACTGAACAATAAAATCTGATATAAAGCTTTTCAAGAGCGTTGCTAGCTTGCCTTTCGTATAACTTTTGAAATGCTCAGACTGTTTTGAGTTTATAGTACAGTTCTAAGGAATAGATTATAAATAGAAGGACATCACTTTTTTTCTCTTTCTAAACAGAGACTAAATCTAAGAAATATTTATCTAACACCTCAGAAAACCAGAAGAGTCGAGCCTCTCAGGAGCGAGCAGTTCGGCGATGCCCACACTGCAGTTTAACAGATCCGTATTTCCCCACTTTAAGGTTTTCTGGATGCCAAGGAGCAGGGACACGTTTCCATTAAGCACCACGGTGGAGGACCTGCCGTCCTCACGTGCCGTGGTGCCGGCGCGGCCGATGCCGGCTCATCGCCTGCACCAGCAGCCGGGTGGAACGGGCGGCAGCGGGGACGCAGCCGCGGGGAAGCGACTTCCCCGCTCACCCACCGAGAGCCTTACTTCTCTGAGATCAATTATTTTATCATATGTTTATATAAAGATTGCAAACATCTGGGAAATATTAGGCGACTGCTGCAGAGGGAGCAGGCTTCTCTCATGGCAGAGAGCTGCATCACGGCTCCTTCCTCCCTTCTCCGAAAGGGGAATTTTGGGGCCAAATTCATTGACTCGGTGCCCTGTTGGCGCCCAGCAGACCCGCTGCCTCTGGCTCCCCACAGCACTTGAGGCAAGATACAGCAGGTTTATTTCTTCGTTTTTTTTTAATCTACAGCCTTTGAATCACTGCAAAATATATTCATTACCAAATACACCAACTCTACACAGAAACTGCTTCATGCTCCATCTTGTCTCCAGTCAGATTATGCCAAAATGCCCCGGATCTGCTCCTGCGGGTGACAAAACTGCCAATAAAATTTTGGTTGGGAAGGTCCCTGTCTACACACCAAAATGTACTTCTTGGATATGCTGTGGCTCAGCTCACAATGGGATTTCAACTGGGGACAAACACGAAAGCATCTTCTGTTCCCATAGGTACCAACAAGAACATGGGCTGCTTTGAAGTCTATCGTAAGACATTTGTTTTCTCTTTTCAGCTCTAGGCAAAGACACAAAAAAATTATCTCAATGCTCTGGCCACTTTCCACGGACAAACTTGTCACCTACCTACAAATAAACAAGTGTACCTCAACATTTCAGGTGGGCAGAAAGAGTGCTGGGAATATGACGAGCGGCGCAGGGACAAAGATCTGACGCTGTACCCTACGCATCAATCTATGGCAACATCGAGACAATTTCTCCGGTGATCAAGAGCCGCAAGTGAAGCACAAGGATTCGGGCTTAGAAACACGGCAGGGAATCAAAACGTTACCCAAGTGAATTCTGATGTCTTGGTTTCCTTTCACCTAAACTAATTGCTAACGGGCTCTGGCTGATGTGACCAGAAACAAGGCAGGTACTGGTCTGGTTCCAGTAGCTGGCACGTGGCTCCTCTTGTCCAGAAAGCTAAGAAGGATAGCTCTTCTCACCCAGGTCCTGCAGGGGCCTCTGAGAGGGTTTAACACTGGCTTCCCTTTTTTTTTTTTTTGGAAAAAGATCTTGCCAACAACCTGCCTCTCACTTTTGCAGAGTAGCGGTGCTGCTTTTTCTTGCATAAACACGTACGGACCAGCACTTGGTAATGAAGGCTGCTTATGAAAACATGAGCAGGGGGAGGACTTGGGTGGCAGCAGACGCTCCCTAAAAGCTTTTGGATCTCCTCAGCCCTCTCTGGTGAGAGCCGGCAGTTCGGAGGCGATGAGGACAACTCCTCCAACAGTTACAGATTCAGCCCTTCTCCTACGTGGAATTTCCCCTCCTACCAGTTTCCAAGACCGGATGATTCTACCCCAAGTATTTGTTTATAAACTTATGAACCAGTAAATCATAGAATCATGGAATCACTAAGGTTGGAAAAGACCTCTAAGATCATCAAGTCCAACCGTCAACTCAACCTCCCCATGCCCACTAAACCATGTCCCCAAGCGCCTCATCTCCACGTCTTTTAAATCCCTCCAGGGATGGGGACTCCACCACTGCCCTGGGCAGCCTGATGCGCTAAACAGTTTCACAAAAAAAGGTAAAGCTTGTGCAACAACATCTAGAAAGCTGAATTATTGATAAAGTCAAATAAAATGAATATAAACAAGGTAAGATTTAATCTCTTAGCTCTTCTCGCATTAAGTCATTCTGAGGACTTAATTTTAAAATACAGAAGTGTTCTGAGAATATTTTGTAATTACAAAACAATAAGAAAAATCATCCAGGAGGAATAATTACATAATTTCTAGATGAACTCACTGCTTAGAAGAACTCACAGCTTAGAAGAGCAGTAATAAATAGATCCTCATATCGTTACTGTTGCTGCGGCTGATGACTCACCACTGTTACTGGGATCATATCCCAGAATAGTCATGCTACTCTGTGTGCTGCATACAAAATTAGCCATGAGGGACTTACTATTAAATGAAACAGTTTTGGGGTTTTAGGATTCATGTGGTCATATCATAAAAACAAAAGCTGTTAAATATTTTACTTGAATGCAGTGAATTTTAGATACCAAACCTGCAGGGCTCTGCTCTCCATCGGGCAGGGTTAGCGTCTGCACAAGTGAGGGCATCGGGCTTTCAGGGGACAACTTCCTACCCTACCCTTCTGCTTCTGGCAGTAGGATAGCCCTCTTACACACCGCAGCTAAAACACGCCATCTCGAGAGAAAAATACACATAGTTTTATACAGACATAAGGGAACAAGTACGGCTATCTGATACGGTTTATCAAAAAGAAAGAGATCATCTAATTAAAAGACATGTGCCTTACCAGCTAAAGCACAATGGTGTATCACTTTGACAGAGCTTAATTCAAAACGCGTAACGAACCGGAGTCAAACATCAGAAATGTCCTGCTGCTCTATCAGCCTCCAAGAAACCTGCTAGAAACGCCAACAGTTTCCTCTAAGAAATACGTATTTAATCACGTAACGTAGGTGTGGTCTGCACTTCTGTGCCCCACCTGCGTGTGGTTGCGGTTGATCTGCAATGTCCAGGAACACCAAAAGCCTTTGGGAACTGCGGGGCAGATCCCCGCGTCAGCCGTGTGCGAGGCTGCGGCGTGACAGGGCTGAGGACGGGCTTCCCCCACTTCACAACCTCATTTCCAAACACGTTCTGTTCTTTCAACTTCTCGACGTGCATAAATACCTCCTTTACCTTCACAACACGTTTACTGGAAAGAACATTAGGAACATCCAAAGTTTACTTTTTGGCTGAATAAAACCCTCTCCTTGTGCATTAGAAAACGATCTAGTATGTATTACAAGTGAAAACACTTTTTTTCCCCCAATCTCCAAGCAACGTCCAGTACTCAGCCTAAATAAAACCTTATCAACATGCTACCACCTCAAGGTACTTGCTTCTATCTTTTTTACATGAACTGCACCTGCAGATTTTGCCAGCCACTAATTCTTCAGGCTTTCCTCTTGGGATGTTAGCTATTTTTATTTTACGTTGGTTTCTTAAGAGAACTCCTATTCTGTCCTCCAAACAAGCACACAAAATTACAGAAAATCTTTACTTGTCTTTGTAGCAATCACGCACCAGCGAGTTAACTGAAGCAGCATCCCGCTGCGCGACGTTTGCTTTTCAACTTAAATGGCTTCAGGCTCCCACTTCGGTGTCCTCCCGCGCTGGGGCAGCTGGCCCTGACCTCCACGCTCCCGCCTGGTGCTCCTGGTGCTCCCTCCCTTTGGGCAGAGCGGCTCGGTGGGTCCCCGAGGACAGGGCAGCAGGGCAGGCCATGGCACTGGCCGCGAGAGCAGCCGCGATGGTGTCACCCACCAGCTCCAGAGCCTGCGCCCATGTCCCCAGTGGAGACGGATCT
>VZTQ01003062.1:0-16119 GCA_013400755.1 Pelecanoides urinatrix | reverse complement strand
CCACCAATCTATCTCCCTCAATCTATCTCCCTATATGTGCATTTAGATAGAAAGCAAGGTGAAACAGGTACATCCAAAATCGACCATGCTTACAGATAGATGACTATGGAAATGATGAGACAGAAAAAGAGGATGTGGGCTCTACTGCTTCTATTAGCCAAAACTTTGGTAAATTACAGGCATCAAAATGAAGCTGGCATTGGAAGCTGTAACTTCCCACTTGCCCATTGGCAGTCATGGAAAAAAGTGTGTATCCAGTACTCCCCATCCTCAAAGAATTCCATCACCTCTTGAGAAGCTAATGCAGGTTACCTGTGATTTTTTTTTCCAGAACTGTCACAGATCTTTCACAAACTCACAGTACATGCAAAAGTATTCAAGGAGCATCATACCGTTTCTTTATTTTCCAAGGAACTTGTCTATGGCCATACAGTCCTGCTAAGTATCTTCTAAAAAACTTACGGTCCCAGCACTGCTGAGATGGCAGTATTCTGAGAAAGCAGCAAAAGCTTACTTTTATGTAAGTAATGCAACAGTCCAGTGAGCAAAATATGTAAAAGGCTATGACTGAAGAACAATCTCTCTTCTAATTTAACACTGAAGAGGCCTTCAAGAGAATCTGAAGACTATGCAGTGTTTTATGTTACATTAACTGATGTCTCTTGATCTTAACAATAGCTCATGATCTGTTGTGATGGCTGATTACGATTTGGTCATGCATTTTAGGTTCATCTTCTTTACTTAATTTAGATTTTATGAGTTAATACATGATGTTCTATTCTCTAGTTCAATTTCTTTACACCCCTTCATAATTTAGTTGCTTCATATGCTGTGGAAAATTCAACAGGATGGAAAAAATGTCATGAATATTTCCAGGCTACAGTGCAATGTGCCTAATGAGAAACTTAAATTTCAGTTTCTCAAAAACTAACATATGTAGTACTAAAAGTCCTTGTCAGTGTGTAACTATAATTGTACTGTGCTCACTTATAGGACTGCCTAATTAGTCATTAGTCACATTGACAGAATGCATCCCCTATCTCCCAGAATCAAATATGACACAGCAAAATATTTTAGGCTTGTGTTGCTAATTATGTATTTTTGACATACTGAATATTCCAGGAACACAGCCATCAGAGACCAAGAGATTCTGGACTAATTTGAAATTGTCTGGCAAGATGGAAAACTTCAGAATGAATCTTTTTATTGTCTCACATCCAGATTAACAGAAAAAAATCTACAGCAATGTCGAGCTCAGACTATTCACAATTAGAGATAAGATTTCTACCCGTTCTTTCTTTTCTTTGGATAGTAAATAGCATAATGAAGAAATTAGTATGAATGCTTATGTCTGGCATCTAGCAGGGCTAAGTAATTTGGTGAGTGCAGGAAAGTGGAGACTGGCTGATGGGTTTAATTTGGACTTGTTTTTACAGTAATTTAAAGTAAATTGTTTTGACCCAAAAATCTGAATGTTTTATTTTCAAAATGTTTAGTTTTTTCAGAACCTCTTACTGTTTTGGTATACACTGTTACACAAATAAAGATTCACACATAATATAATTTTCTTAAAAGATGCAATTCTAATGAATAAACTATTTGTCCGTTAGTAAACTTTCTTTTGAAGCAATATGATTTACAGCCTAAGATTGTGAAGTTCTGAATAATTTAGATATGTGTCAGAAACCAAGTTTACAGTAAAAGGTGGCCAAGAAGCTCCTTGCCATGAGATGTAAATCATACTACTGTACTTACAGAGGTAAAAATCTTTGCAAAATGTGTAGTCCTTGTAGTTTTTGTAGACAACAAAGACTGTCCTACTCCCAAAACTTTCTCTTAACTTCCAACAGACTTCTAAAAACCTGTGGCAGGCATTTACAATGCACTTTTGCTCCCTTTAGTCCACCTAATTGGTACAGTTTGCTAAGAGCCTAAGCCTGAAGATTTCCTGGCAGGTCTCACTCCCTTCATACAGTTTGACTAGCATAAAAGATATCTCCAGCATCTAGTTTCCCTAGATGCTTATGGAAAATCGTAAGAACAGGGAAAACATAATTCATGCTGATATGCTTTTTGCCACTGGTCTAACCCAACATGATCATTTTTACACGTATCCTTTTCAAATACAGTACCTAAAACTGCAGACAGTCATTAAGATGCAAGAAAACCATGGATTTATACAATCTTATACTTACATTCTCTGTTTTGTACTCTGTTCTTTTGCTGAGAATTCATAGCACTTGCTTTGCTTTTTTGTCTGCTATTGAGCATCTAGTTTTCAAAGAATTACATGTCATAATTCCCCGCTTTCATTACCATGTGACAATGGTCAACTCAGACTCCATAAGTTTATATAAGGAGATAAGATTCTTTTTTCCCCCCCATGTATGTTATATTTACCTATGAAGATTTTCATTTGCCATTTTGTTTGCCAGACGCTCAACTTTATAAAGTCCCCTGGCAAATTTTCATTGTTGGTGCTATCTTAACTACCCTGAATAAGTTATTACATCAACAGCAAACTGACTCATATCACTGCTTACTTTTTTTTCCTCATATTATGTATGAATATATTGAAAAGTCTATGTTCAATAAAAGTCTTGCAAACTTCACTGGAAACTACCCTTCACTGACCGAAGCATCATGCATTTTAATCAAGTATTTATCCTTGCAAACCTTTCCACTTACCCAATAACTATTTAGTCTCCTTTATAGCCTCTGGTAAAGGACCAGAGTGAACATCTTTTAGAAATCCCAGTCAAATATATTAACAGGAACCACTTAACAACCGATTCTCTCAAAGCAGCACCGTATATCTGAAAGGCAAGATTTCCTTTCACAGCAGCCATGCTTGCTCTTCTGAAAGCATATCATATTCATCCATTCATTCATTAATTCTATTATCTATTCAGTTTTCACTAATTTAACCATGTCTGTACTTCTGCTGGTCACCTCTGAAACCCTTTTTTTTTTTAATTGCAATCACATTTGCTACTTCCTGACCTCAAATTCTGAAGTAGTTTTAAGCAAGAATAATCCTCATTGATGGCCTTAAAAAAAAACTAGTTCAGTGCATTCGAATCCCAACTTCAAATGCATTCATATGGTAATAGGAAGAGGTTTTGTTTTGCAATCATCAATTACACAAAATGATAGAGGCGATTGAATGTTTTCCTTAGAATAACAGAAACAGCACAGATATATCAAAAAAGTGTTTTATTTTCACACTAGATTTCCTCAGTCTGTATTTCTGCATAAAGATTATGTCAGACATTTGTAACAACTGCATAAATGCTCTGCATTAACGAACAGACATTTCAGTCATTTATAGGACTGCTAATATTTTAGCCTATGAAATCATTATGTAAATTAAACTAATTTCCACGGCAGCCATTTGACTTCAAACAGCTGCACAAACGAGGATTTTCCCTTTTCTAAAGAAATCTGCATACCATTGCATTTTGTATCACAGATACATAGCACCAGAATTGTCCTTTACTAGAACAAAACAGACCTTCAAGCCATGGTCCATATTTTAGGTGCTGCTGTGATGCTCACCTTACCATCTGTTCACATTAATCTCACGAACAAATCTGCTCAAAAGCATGCCAAATACAGTCAGTTTTACAGCAAAAATAATTGTAATTAGGGGCAGAAAGAGGCACTTGATCACTAGAAATGGTGCAGTTCTGTATACATCTAGAGTCAGTCACCTTTAAGCTTGTATTACCATAATTGAAAGTCTTTCTTTTTTTGAAAACACCCACTTAACACAGTGAACAAGATAATCATGCTACTTCATTAGCTCAGTGGCTATTCTGACCACATTCCCCTACAGAGGTAGAGCGATTCTTGGCCTCTCTGTTTCCTTCTCCTTCCCATCACCCACTGCAGCACACTAGAGGAACAAGCTACTTTTTTGAAAGGAATATTAAAATGCTATTACTTAGTGGATCCAGTTGAAACAAACATAAGGAATCTGGTGGAGTCTCAACACCAAAATGATGCAGAAAGACAAAGGGATTTGGGCAGCAGGGAAGAGAGGAAGCGAGAAGAAAGAGGGCTCCTCTGCTCCCAGCCCCTTAGAAGCTACAGCTCCTCTTGCCCTCTGAACATTCTTAAATTATCCTTCCTAGCTCTCTCTTTCTCTTGTCCAGAATCCACTCTGTAATCATTATGAAACTGAATTTTATCTGTCTCAAAAGTCTTGACTCACTTCTAATTATATGTATTCTGAGGTTAAAAGAATTGTGGTTACAGATGAAAAAATTCAGAGAAATAAATAATTTGTTGAATATACAGAAGTTGAACGATAAGCAGGAACCAAAAAGCTCAGTGAAAGATGACTCATTCTTCATGTAACAGTTATCAAAGTTATTAGTCTACTCTCTGTTTTTAAAAAAAAAAACCAGTAATTTTTAATGGTAGAGCAAGACATATGGTTGAAAAATATGACTAAGCAGAGACCTATATATGGGCATAAGCATGTGTTAAACATTGGTTATATTTGGCAGAAGCATAGATTTCAGCACCTCACACTTAGCCAGATGGATGAACACAAGCAGGTGCAGATTAGAAAGCAGGACAGTATAATGCCAAAGTCACATTCAGAGATTATACAAATACAAATAGGCATGATGGAAATTCTCTGTCTTTAGATGAAAAAGCAGCTCTCAGTGTTTACTAAAATTTCTGATATTTGGTATTGCTTCTGACGGATTCTCAAAACTTTGTACTACCATAATTTTCTAATTACAAAACAACAGTATAATAAGCATATCTGACAGGAAAATGACTTCTAAAATAGAATATGTATATACAAAGGCGCTAAATCTACATACAAAATCATGATTCGAAATAATGACGAAATTGTAATACATGTGCAGGTTCTCTTACTCTTTAGAACAGTAATTTATCTGACCCTCAGTGCAAACAGTATTTCCAGCTTGTAATTTTAGAAAATATGTAATGGTAATGAAATGCAGATACCCAGAGAATTCACCTGTTCTCTTTAAAAACCTATGTAGATGGTGTGTGTGTCTCCCACAATGCTCAGTCTTAGCATTTTTACCTGGTGTTCTGTGGGATTTTACAAGGACTTTCTGGAGAGATGTCCTCATTTTCTGGGTATCCACTGGAGAAAAACAACTAGCTCTTGAAACTCAAAGTTATGAAAAAAAATCTTAAGTAGAAAGCAAACAAATGGCTCCTCCACAACCTTATAGTTAGTTTCACACAATACAGCAAACACATGCAATAAAAAGCATACTAAGATGTAAAGGATAAGGACTCACTCATTCTATTAGGCACCATATTAAAACAAATAATTCAAAACCAATAGTTGGTATTTGGGAAAAACAGCTACTAAAATGGATTTAATCATCAGAAACTGTTTGGATTGTTATCCTAAATTATAGTAATGAGAAGATGAAGATAATGTTAAGAGAATTAGTTGTTTTCCCTAAATGGAAATCTACTATTTCAGTCA
Source organism: Pelecanoides urinatrix (assembly GCA_013400755.1). Classification (NCBI taxonomy): domain Eukaryota; kingdom Metazoa; phylum Chordata; class Aves; order Procellariiformes; family Procellariidae; genus Pelecanoides; species Pelecanoides urinatrix. Next base: position 10,631 of record VZTQ01003062.1, on the reverse strand, counting down.
TGGGATCAAATATTAGTGTTTAATACTAAAATTCATTTGATAGAAACAAAAAGAGCAGGAACAATTTTTAAGAATGGAAAATAACCCTAAAACACATCACAGCACTTTTTTCCAACCCAGACGTTAAACTTCTTCACCTATGGTGGCCTATATTCCATACCGATTTTTTTTTTTTCTGTTGTTGCTGTGATGATGTTTTCTGCATATATATTGCAGGTACATTCAACAACTGTCTTTCAAAATTCAGTTTTGTTTTTTGGCCTTATTAAGTGATAAACATGTGTCAATAAAAAATGTACAGAAAAGGTATGCATTAAAACCATCAACTGAACATTATTCTTCCTATCACACTCATGTCATTTTGTTTCAAACTTCTGTTAATCAGTGCATTAATTGTCATTAATTACACACCTATATGAATGGATTGAGGGAGTTAGTCAATGTGTTTCAGATGGTGTGTAATTAATAACAATTACGTTGATTCTTTTGTAACTTAAAGATTTGTCCTGCAGGAAGCAGCAAGCTACAAATTGATTCTATGCACAATATTAATCAACTAGTAATTGTTGATTTGGCCAATTTTAAATCCTTATCAAGGCACCACGTTTTGTACAGATCTATGTACAACTTATGCAGTAGAATTAATAGTACACTATGCAGCTCACCAAGAAAATCTGGAGATGATGATGACTGGTAAACAGACACTTTGGACTGCTAGCACCTGGGTTAATTTTAATTTTACATAGTACGGAAAATCATTTAGTTTTGGAAGAGATAATATTATTTATAACACTACTAATCAAGACACACTACAACAGAAAAAAGAAGGCTCTGCTTCAATTTCCTTTTGGACTTGACAAGATATGTTACATTAGCAAGTCACAAATGAAGAAGATAAAACCACAGTAAATTAAGCAAATTATGTGTAGTAAAAAGAACATTGTACTTGGTATGTGTTATTGCTTTTCTTAAGATCTTGTGTAAAGAGACAAGATTTGAACTCTGATTCTTGCTTGGGAAGAAACAAGAAGTGCCTGTCACCTTCACATTTCATCCTGTTCTTGGAAAAGAAAAAAGGGAGTTAAATCTAGTAAACAGGAAAGAGTTTCTTATCCAACACCTTATCTTATCAACACATTTTGACAGCAAACTGCACATTTGCCATTATGAACAGCGAGAATGTTAAGACAAAAATCATCTATTCGTTATCAGTTGGGAAAGGGTAAAAAGTGCTGACATCTTAAAATATTGCACTTGGACTTTACAGATAGTTTAAATTGCATCAGTGCCAGGTAGAAAAATAAACAATCACAAACACTGAGTTTACGTTCATCTATTTCTCTTTCTCAGTTAACAGTACTAGCCTATACTACAATGAACAGGTTCAAAAATTGTATTTGTAAAAAAAAGGAAGTCTTGGATTTCACACCACAGCTACACAGCCACACCAAAAAGGATGACATACTTCTAGCAGGTTTTTAAGGCACCATACTGTCCTGAACAGAGCTCTCTAACTCATGCTTATGAAATGAATGCTGTATAACTTATTTCTAAACTGGGCCTATAACTATTTCAGGGGCCTCAAATAGGTCAACAGACAAGGCCACATTAAAACTACTTCACATCATCTATCTTTATCCATTTGGCCAGCAAACTCAAATGTAATTCAGTAGGATGACGACTCAAAATATTTCATTTAGAAATAGTACTCACTCCAAACCATTTTAGAAAGTAATCTATATAACAAAATAAAGGTCAAGGGCCAATTAGTATTACATACAATTTATAATGATATATTTTTAGAGAAGGGACTACAATAGACTTGATTTATTTGTGATAGCTTTTCTCAATATGTCAAATTGCATGAATAGAAGGATAATTACAATGAGCAGGACCAGGGCCCAAAAAGGTCACTGTGCAAAGCCCTCTACAATGGCAGGTCTGTCTTTGCCCAGAGAGCTTATGATTCAAATGCTATTATTCTTTGCAAATAAAATACAGAGGAANGGGGGGGGGGGGGGGGGGGCTGGAAGAATAAAAAAAAAAGGTTTTAGATTGCTAAAAAGAACTCTCAGGTAAAGAAGGTTTAAATACCCTGTGGTAGTTTCCAGAAATGCTAAGCTCAAATTGATTCAACGTAGTACCTGCCAGTGAAGGTATTTCACTCCTAAGTCAGTCTATAAAACAGACCACAATGATTCAAATATTTGTTTGAACTGTGTCCCAAACTATGTCCACACGTATGTGTGGTTGATAGCTTTTTACTCTTCAAGCCCAGCAAGCAGCATACGAGCGATTAACTGAAGTTATCAATCTAGATTTGCCACTGTCTCTTTTAAATATCCTGCTCCAAACCAATGAGAGAAGTTTTCTGAAGCACTAAGACACTACCATTTGCTGCTGCAAAGGGACTATAATTAGCTTGTAAATTGTTTTAATTTGTTTGATTAGCCTCAACAAAAAGCAGATCATCTGAAATATTTCTTCCCTGATTTGATACCTAAATTACTTTCTCCTTAGGATCATTAGAGACAGCACATATAGTGACACCTATTACCTAATTGTAGGATCCAGCTTTTATAACCTCCACTATTCAGACTAGAATTTTCCATGCTGGGTTTTTATTAAAAGCTGAATTTTTTTTTAAAGTTTCCAATTAAAATTGCTCAACTGTTATTGGAAACCAGGTAGAGGTAGAATATATTATTCTGCCAATACTACGAAGCTCTTACAATGATTTCACTGAGAGATTTTAATGATCCTTTCTTTTGAACCAGAATCTTCAAATCTGTCCAGAGATTAAATTTCTATGAAGTTATAGTTTCTTCTGAGTCCACAAAAACCTATTTAAATCTTGCCAAGTGACAAACCTTTAAAGACCACTTTTTGCTTGTACTCTGTTGAGGTCACCTACTTTACCCTATGACAATCTTGTTTATACTGGGTGTATTCATTCCTCCCATAGAACCAACACGGTTCATCTACCCCCAAAGGAAAACTGGGCATGTTTACAAGCTTGATTCATTCTCCTAATTAAACTAATCATGCCAGAAACTGAACTTTTAGTTCTTGATTCAACATTTTCTGTGAATCCTACACTGAAGACTATGTGTGTCATGCTAGGTAATTAGTATCATGATCTGCTTCAGGGCTATCAAGCATGCAAGCTTCTTTCTGTAATTGCTCCCCATGCCTAGTATTAGATGATGCAGAGGTTCAGCATGAGAACGAAAACCGAGCAGAATGTCTCTCCTGTACTTTCAATAGCTCTACCACAGGCATCTAGGGAAGTCAGAGGAAATAACACTAGCTGGTCTTGCTGAGAGCTGAAAACAGAAGCAGACTAGATAATAACCTAGGGCAAAGGCGGGGAGACAATAGAAAAACAGGATGAGACAGACAGAAAATTGTCTTCACAACTCTACGTATTCCTTCTCAGAACAGAATTTGTGTTTGCCGAGTATAAAAACTACTCTTAACGTCACCAATTACCAGCAAAAGCCGCAAGCAAAGTTGATGTTTCATCCCTCTGTGCTGTTGCTTATACAAAGACTAACACTAGCTTGCTATTACTAAATAGCTCGATATTCTTTCAACCCAATAAAAGACAGTAACTAAAACACAGGCTTGTATTTGCACGTATTTTTCCATAATCCTTTCATACACAGTAACTTATTTTTCGGTGAGAAAAGTCAACTAGTTTCATTTCAACGGTTATTTTGCTCTCCTTGTTAATTAACTGTGGTCTATAAAATTAAAAAAAAAAACAACAGAGACATCATTGTATCTCCCTATTGTTTCAAATGCAAATGCAGATTTAACTGATTAGCCCATTTGTTTAGACAATTATGGTATTAAAATAATTATTTTAAAATAATGTATTTTTCATATGTGTCTTAAATAATAAAAGCATTGTTATTCTTAGTCTCTTTATTAACTGTGTTCAGTTTATTTTAATCTTAGATACCACCCAATTTTGCTGAAATGTCAGTTTCTGGATCAGACTTCATCTTTCTTTCTTCCCCAGACCAATCTGAAGCTTATATCTTTCCAAAATACCTTAGATCTTTCCATCACTTCAGAGGTTCCTGCTTATTGAAAAATGCACTGCCCCAGGAGTTTCATTCTGTTTTGAGGAAATTTTCCCACATCTCTAACCATTTCCCTTAACATTCATTCCTAGGGTATTCTTCAGACCTACATTTTCAGGTTGCATCTGTACAGGATGATGGCATGTCAAGATTAATCCAGAGCTGTAATACTAAGTACACACAACATCTGTAAAGGATTTTGTTATCTTTTGAGAAGATCACACTTTCTGGCTTGCAGGTTTGATTGATGGGAGGTTGTTTCTTTTTACAAGGAAAACAGTAATCAGATCTCAGACTAGGAACAACCACTGATCATATCAGAGGCACTTCACTTGGCAGTGTTCCAGAAACTTGAGATGAAAATTAATTTATGCTGGGCAATATTGAGATGGTGTGATCAAATCAGAGCATTTCAATGTTTTCACTGTTCCATCAAGAAATTATTGAAATGCACCTACTTTTACTGGTACCATATCATATTATAATCAACAAAAAGAAAAATAGAACAGATTGCCTCAGGAGCTTACAGGGTCTTTGTCACTGGAAGTTTTCTGAGGACAGTTTAAACTATTCCTGACAATGTGTTAATTCTACTCGGACAAACAGCTGAGTGACACGAGGGTGAGAGGCTATCATTGTAGACAGGAAGTCAAAATCCAGCACCCAGATGTACATGCCTCTATAACACCATTAATGTATGGGGGTGGGGGGTGGGGGGGTGGGTGCATTTATGTGTGGGTGTGTGTATGTGCTTAATCCATATGACTGACTGAGGTCTAGACACATCCATAGGACAATGAGTTTTGCTTCCCCTGCTTATCCCACTGGACACAAAGCTACGGACTGCTCGTTCTTCCTTCTGCAGGCAGGAATCTTGCACGGAGTACCCAACGGCCTTTCACAGGTTAGATGAAGGATTCTTCTCCCGAGAATGGCGGTTAGAGTGCCAGGGTGAACTACACAAAGCCACTTTGGCTAAAATAAAGTAGTGTTTGCCTCCTGGGCAACTGTGCTAACTAATAAGCTACTATGCTGAAGCAGGTATTACCTAATCCTCATACTATCATGGATTTCAGGATCTTTGCAAAGTGAAGTTATATCATCAGTTATAGTGATCTCCATATGAGGTAAACATGCTCAACATTTCAAATACTTTATAAGCCTTCTGTAATTTCATACCACTCTCTTTCTAAAGTCTGTGCCTTTCTTATGATAAGTTAAGACTTTTAGAGTCACCTGCCACTCATGCTACAGTTGTTGCTTCTTTCGGGGGGGCGGGCAAGAGAGATCCTTATTGTCAGTGCTGTGGTCCTAATTTTGATTTCTTTTAGTATTCCTCATTGTTCACCATCAGTGAGTGTTACATCATACTTTTTCTTTTTTTTTTTTTAGAACTGGAGATTGGCTCACAGAAGCATATGAGAAAAAACTGCAACAAGATTAATTCGGCTATACAACATAGTGTAATTATATAGCTAGCTAGTTTTATGTATTAGTTCACATTCCTGATGCTGGTCTGATTGCTCTTGTGATTCAACCATATTTTGTTTGAGTGGTTGTAATTTTAGGACTTAGAGACATTTCTAATAATTATTTAGGATGTCTTGCCTTGCAGCTATCTGGATGAATTTCTATTGCAATCATGCCACTCAACTCACTAAGTCATTCTTGCTAGAGTACTTCACAAGCTTCCCAATTTAAGTAGCTGAAATGGTGTTGTGTCTTCTGTAAAATTTTCTACCTCTCCGTTCATCCTTCATTTTCTGGCTAATAATAGCACATTAAATAACATGAGTCTTAGCAAAGAGCTGAAGTACATTGCACTACTAATATAAAACTTGAACATACATTCCTACTGCCTACTTTCCTTCTGTCAGAGACTGTCCATTTGAGAAACCTTGCTTCTTCCCTAACATCTTTGGTTCTACCTAGGCTTTTCTACAGAAAATCTGGAAAAATACTAAAGAAAAGTAACAGACATCCTTTGTATACATTTCCTTATCCCCTTTCCAGTTCATTTTGGAACAGATTAAATATTTTCTTTCTGGTATTTTTTTCACCTACTATAGCAGTAAATATGAGAAATACTATTGACAGCTTAATTATTACAGAACAGCTTGATTTTTCTTGGAATAGCTGTTAAGATAAACCTTTCTCCTTATCACAGCCTTTCTCACCACTCGAGACTGCTCATAGCAAAAAATTCTCCTGCTTAGACTGTTCCTACAATACTAAGATATAGTACGCAAGTTTAAAACTGGAAAAAAAGTTCAAGAGCAGTCCTGAAGTTTCAAAATCTTTCTAAAGTTCCAGAATTTAAGGGAAAAGTGAATATTTTTAACAATGCTTTGTAAATTATAGAAATGTAAATTTATCTCTCCCCAGGACAAAGACTGTAGTCTTGCCAGGGATATTATGTAAGTAATATAATTAATTTTTAATATATTCTTTGTTATTTACTACACTTAGGTAAAGTTTTAAATTTTCACAACTGAAAACAGAATCTGATAAATATAATAATATGCACCAGTGCCTTTATAGAGTTTACTCTGTATGCCAGATTAATGCCCGTAAAATAAAAAGTCATGGTGTGGTTATAGCTGTGAGGATTTAAGGATATAAGTAAGTCAGGCTTTGGAGGGAGAAGTACTATCTTTTATTAAACAAAATCATACAGCTGGGCTGCTTGCATTTAAGATCTGGATTTGTGTGCCCAAAAGCCTGCCTTTTTTTCCTAAATGACAAAAATCATTACCCCTCTCTATAAGAAGTCTTGCCTTCCTGATAGGGAAAAAAAGATCAAAACAAGACTTTGAGCACAGTTCTGAAGAAGAGCTTAGTTTTGGAAATATCAATAAACTAGTAGCACACAGCTGAATGTTTCCTGGCTGTTGCTTAGAGGGAATAGAATAGTACTACTTGTTAAATGAATACTGAAAATCAGGAAAAAGAGGTCCCTTGGTTGCCTTTTTTACAAATCATGGTGTAAGTAGAAAATCTTTCACCATATAAACTTAGGAAATAATTATCTTTCCAAAATATTACGGGTATACTAGGTGTTTTACAGGCTGAGAAAGACCTCAAGAAACTGCCAGTCTAATAACAGACAGTGTTCAGAGTGGAAGAAAGAAGAATACAAAGGTATGTTAACTCAGACGTGCAAATGGACTTAAAATTTAAATGCACAGGTGACAATTTAGTAAATTATTTATGTGCATCAGAAAATTTACAGTAGGGATCTGAAAGTACAGAACAAAAATGCTTTGCAGATAGACTGAAAAAGGTATGTACAAGAGAGCAAGAGAAAAGAAACTGGTATGAAATATTTTTGCAGGCATAGAAGAAAAAAATAACAATATCAGTTAAAAATTGGCTGAGGCAATGTGTTTTTCAGATACAATATACCCATGGCACTTTACCACTCGGTATAATTTACTGTTGCAAAATTTACATTTTTAAAGTAATTAGTTTGTAATTTCATATATTTTGAATCCCTGTGGGGTTTCTTATTTATTACCAAAAGAGTGTACTATAAAAAACATTATGATGGGTGCTTAGCTCTAGTGCCAAGCAAATAGATGAGTAAAACCTGACAAAACTGTTTTACAGATCTGGTTTCTACAGTATTGTAAGCAGTCATGTCCCTTTATAGCATGTAAAGTAGGAATGGGCTCTAGTGACATACAAAAGAAACTTTTACTTTGATTACGCTGGCATTAATTATACAATACAATAGCTCCTCTGAGATCAATAGAATCATTCTCGCTTGGTGAAATATTTGAGTATCTTTTACTACTGAGAAGCATTGCAGAAGTGTAATAATTAAATTAACAAATTAGAAGAACTGTCAAGCACTTAGCATGATCTCTTTTTACAGATAAGAGTGAATTAAATGATAAGATTAAAAAGTAATTTCCTTTTTTAATCTAAGACCTTCTGCCATATACAGAAATAAGCATCCCACATGTTTGAAAATTCAGTCCTGAATAGAGCAAGTCACGATGTTGCAGTTTTTCCTGTTGTTGTAAAAAGGTAACAACACGATAATTAGTACCTGCCAACTTTCCCTACTTTATTACTGTCTATATCTTATTGCGGACACAGTTTACTTCACACATTGTTGTAAAAAACTAAATCACTTTTTCATAACTGTAATTCTTGTATTTTTTAAAATAACGTGATCCTAAAATATTGTAAATTAATACTGCTGAAAATAAACTGGTTCTTGAAAATACTGTGTTTGACTGCAACGCTTTTTTGTGTAACTTTGTTTTGTAGTTATACATTTGGTTTGGCCATATGTATGTGGTTTTTAACTTCTTTGTTTCTTCTGTTTTCAGAAATGATTAAAATGCAGTAGTGGTGAACCATATTCAATGTTGCATTTAAGAGTTCAATTAATCAGGAAATTTGAACTTTTACTCATGTGCTCTAAAATGACAGGATGCAAAGTGTTAACTTTTTTTTTTTTTAATAGAGAATCAAAATAAAGATAATCCCTAAGAACTCAGAAATATGCTTTTTGGCAACTTGTCTTATAATCTTTCCTATCTCTTCTGCCAAGTTTTCTGGGATACATTCTTATCACCAGTCTATGAATATAGAGCAAGTACAGCACTCACATAGCAAGCAACATCTTGGTTATGTAACATGGTGCGACATTTTAAATAAAAGCGAAAGTATGCACAGCAAGATGAATGCGCAGTGGAAACATCGCAAGAAGCAAAAGCAGAATCTATTTACTAGTGAATGGAGGGACGTGTGATGATCAGGCCTTTCTGAAAATAACTTGTTGATTCAGATCATAGAGGAACGAATGACCTCACTTAAGATTGTGCATAAAAAAAGTTAAGCTCATGAAAGTAATTTGATTAAGATGGAACATATTTATTGTTACCTTTTAGAAGTGAAAAACCACTCATGTAGTTGGTTCATGACTGATGGAGTTAGAGGAAATGTATGTTGTGTTCTCCATTCTCATATTTCTCCTTTGAGCAATTTGTTTCTGTCCTACACGTGTTTTTGGTGGATGAGCTACAAACAGTGTAAATTAAGCTGCCACGAAGTTGTGATGGCTAGTTACTTAAAAATTCTTGAAAAACAATGCCCATAACAGGCACTTCTCTCATTTTCCCCCGTTTTTCATGACATAAGCATTCTAGTACTTTGTACCTGTTTCTGTCCTCAAAGATCTGTTCCTGACCCCTCATATACAGAGCATGAATAATTTCCATGGCCAGGGATTAACTTATGAAACATCTTTCCATCAAAAAAGCAAATGATAACTGTGTGGTGGTTTTGCTCCCTCACAGTTCTAATGAGAGCACAAAGATCTCTGATTCCAAAGTTACTCTTGGACCTGGTTCAGCAGCCTTTTCCCTAATACCTCAATACCTTTGCATTGGACAAATACAAATCTCCTGTCTGTTCTGAAGTTGGGAAAAGCAAAATGTTTTCTTCCTTCTCTGTCTTATATTTTCCAGGGCAGAATACTGTGGCTTTTGCGACAGCAATTATGGGCAAGACACTGATAATCCTTTGCCTCCATTTTTAACACTCTTTCCCAGTGAACAGGTCCAGTGTACGTTACCATTGTCAAAGTTATATTTCTAATATTTTTAATTCTAATTACCATTGTCATAGTTGTATTCCTAATATTTTTAATTCTAATTTAATTTCACCAGTTACCAAAGACCTTTGCAGAGAGAAAACAGTGACATCAGCTGTTATATCAGTGCCCATTTACTAGATATTCTTTGCCAGAATAATGAAATTATTACATAAGCAAAAGAAGTTATTTCTTAAGTAGCACTTGTTGAACAAGGAGCTGCGTATCTACTATGCTGTGTAATTGTTTATGATGTTAAATTGCTCAAAAATTATCGTCTTTCAAGTTAAATTCCATTATTGCAATCAATTTTCCCAGAAAGAAGAAATAAAGTTGCAAAACTAGAACTTCTGCAGGTCATCCTAGAAAATTCTCTATTGTCTTCTGACTTTAAGAGACAGTACGTCATTTCACAAATGAAGAAAAAACAGCTGCAGAACAAATATAGCCTTTATCTTTTTACGGTGTAGAACACAGCAATTCAATAAGAATGATCACAGCTATTTCATTGAATCATGTTTTAAATTAAAAAGAAAGATTTGAATGAAAGTATAGGTTATTTTTCTATCTCAAAATACTTCCCTATTTCAAGAGTTACTAGCATTATAGAGTACCAATTACAAAAGCATCAATAAAAGTAATAAACAAGGAATCATCCAGTCCTGGATAATTATTATTTTGAATAATCTTCAAATACTGATCTAATAGAAAGGGGTGAATTTAAATCTGCATAAATCTTTGAATGGGACAAGATAAAGTGTCATGTTGTTATCTACATACATGGAGATGAAGGATGTAAATATATGGAGGCTATTCCAGTTTGCTGCTTGTTATAATTCTTGAAATGACCTAGTTGTATTTCAGATAGCAAAAGGGAACCAAGGAAAAGGTTGCCCACCACCCTGGAGGCATTTTCATACCTGCATTGCTCT